>OZ023265.1:133538806-133718806 GCA_964006375.1 Tillus elongatus | reverse complement strand
CATACACCCACCTGTCACCTTAACTGATATGAAGCGTCGGCAAGATCGGGGACTTTCATTTATATCATTCATTTTCCACACCATGTTAAGTTTATGCGCTATAGATAAAGACAGCGACTCTATTTTAACATCTTACGTGCTTTTGATGTGTATCATTATCTACTTGTTGCAAAATACAGGACTTGATTTTAATTATGTGAAAGAGAAATCAGAAGCGCCCCGAAAAATATAATGATTCCTGCTTTCTGTTGATGAATTTTTGTAGGAAAAAGATTCACTAGTTAGGAGATCGCGCCTTTCAATTTTGAGAACATTTCTTCAAATGAGCGCGAACTGGGCTCTTAGAACATATCCTGGGTTAGTTTTCGTTTTTATATGTTTATATGTATGTACAGGGTGGCGTATTGAAAACGAAACAGACCGATTTGCGTCCAGAGATTTTTTTTTTAAGAAACGCTGAAACACGTCAATTTTAATATTGAGGGGGAAATGTTTTGACATAAAACTCAACTTTGTCACATCAACCCCTTAAGGGTGGTGATAACAACCTTTATATTTTAAATAGGGAACATGGGTCGAGTGTTACATCATTTGATTTCTTTTCTGAATTCAGCACAATAATTTTTTGGAAGTTTTATCAACTCGTGTAAAAATTATTCACAGTTGGAGTTGCAAGAACGTATTTCATTCATTGTGATAAGAAATACACTAATTAGTCAATTTTTCGTTAAAGAAAAAACTAAAAAACAAAACCAAAAGTTCAATAATGTGTATTCAGTTAAGTAAGTGTACAAATTGTTGACCACCAGCTTCCATACAAAAGTACAAATTTTGTTCAAAACGAGCTCTGACATTCTGAAGCATTTGTGGAGTTATTAGACGGCATTCTTCAACAATGCGTCGTTGTAATTCTTCCAGAGACTCCGGTTCGGTTGCTAAAATTCTACTTTTTAAATGGCCCCATAGAAAGAAGTATAAAGGAGTTAAATCCGGTGATCTAGGGGGCCACTCAATTCCACCTCTACGCCCAATCCATTGCTCTGGAAACTCTCTGTTCAAAAACTCCCTAACACGTTGTGAAAAATGCGGAGGAGCTCCATCTTGTTGAAACACTAATTGATTGTCTTGATAGCGATCATCATAGTAATAGGTAAACTATATCTTCTAGTAACTCGAAATACTGTCGCCACTCAAATTGCCATCAAGAAAAATTTGTCCGATTATACGGTCTCCAAAAATGCCAGTCCAGACATTCAATTTCTGTGGAGTTTGAGTGTGGACTTCGTGAAAATTTCTTGGATTATTATCTGCCCAATAACGACAATTATGACGATTGACTGTAGAGTTTAATAAAAACGCACACTCGTCTGAAAAACAGATATTGAACAGAAAGTTCCCGTTATCAGCTATTCGTGCAGTCATAACTTCACAAAACTCCAACCGCCGATCAAAATCATCTTCAAGATGTACAAGATGAATTTTATACGGGTGAAATTTATTATGCTTCAATATTCGTTGAATAGTTCTTCTTTTGGTGATTTTGATTGCCCTAAAACTTCAATCTCAGTAGTCTCATTTCTAACCGGAAATACACGTTCAGGATCCCGTTTTTTATTGGCTACTGAACCACTTTGTCGAAACTTTCGAACTAACTCCAAAATATATTTTCTGTTAACATGTCTGTTCGGATGTCGTTCATTAAATAAATTTGCGGTACGGTTGGCACGGTCATCGTTTTTGTTATGTGTGTGTAAAAAGATAAAAACTGAAACTACACCCGGATATGGATTCTAGGGGCTTAGTCTGCGCTCATTTGAGGAAATCTTAAAAGTCGCGGTCTCCTCATTAACGAAAATTAGCTAACAATTATAGACCGTTAAACCACAAAATTAACTAAACCTATAGGCAAAGCATCAGAGATCAGGGTCTATTTGAAATGAATTTTCTGTAAACATTTTAGTAAAATGAAGGACAATGGTGGTTAAAGCTAAAACTTAAGGGTTTGCAGAACGCTCTTCTTGCGACATTTTCTTTACATAATCCGTATTTGTTCCAGGTTCTTTGTCTAAATGTTACGAATTTTGACGACCTAAATTTTGGTACATGGTTCACGCTTTATAATACCAACACGCATACCAAATTTGGTTGCCCTTACCCTGTTATTTCCGGAGATATACATTTTTTACGAAAGAAAACACAAAATTTTCCTGGAAAACCTGCTCCGATTTTCCCGACTAACGTTATATATATATATATATATATATATATATATATATATATATATATATATATATATATATATATATATATATATATATATATATATATATATATATATATATATATATATATATATATATATATATATATATATATATTTATTTATTTATTTATTTAAACTGATCCTGAATATGGATTCTAGCGGGCCTAGTTCGCGCTCATTTGAAGAACTTTTTTCAAAATTCAAAAGTCGGGATCTCCTCATTAGTTAATTTTTTGAAAAAAATTCAGTAAATGTATGTCTTCTAAGATTTAGGTCTTTAAGTAAAAAGAAATAAGTTATAGGTATTTAAAGAAAAAAAATGTGGGTTCAACTAATTACCAAAATATTGTATATTACAGACAAGGATTTTTTTTGTGCAAAAAGGCCAAGAAATGCCAACTACTTTGTAAATGTTATAGTTTTTCTACTTAAAACGTCAAGGTAGCGATTAGCAACGTCAGAATTGGCAAGTTTCAGGAAAAGAACCTGAAAGAAATACGGGTTAGGTAGAAAACATGTTGCAAGAAAAGTGTTTTACAAACTCTTACGTTTCAGTTTTAACCGTCATTGTCCTTCATTTTACTCAAATGTTTCCAGAAAATTCATTTCAAATAGACCCTTTCTCTAATTCTTTGGCAGTAGTTTTAGTTATAGAGTTTATGGTTTGAAAGTCTACAATTTTTAGCGAATTTTCGCCAAAAAAATTGACTGCGACTGCGACTTTTGAATTTTGAAAAGATTGCTTCAAATGAGTGAAAACTAGCCCTCCTAGGACCCATATCCGGGGCTAGTTTCAGTTTTTATCTGTTTACAAATATACAGGGTGAGGCATTTCTACGGTAAAGCCCAATGTATCCGTTATTATACAAGATACGAGAAGAAATTGTTTGTAATTATAGGGTATCGTGAGCTGCATCTCATAAAATTATTTTGACGATCACAGTCACAGGGTGCCCCATAAGTCATTGGTAATACAAATTTTCTTTTTTTTTTCGAAACCCCTTATATATTTTACAACACGAAATATGAATACGTTGGTGTTCCAATGCTCCATTTCGACAACTTTCGAAAGATTCTCAAGGCCTCCTCTTTCGATTGTTGTCATTAATTTTTGCGATTGAAACTTTTTTTATAATTCTTTTTTTGTACCTCAACGTCGGCTTATTTCCGCGACTATGGGTAATCAGCGACGCCAAGGAAGAGTTTCACCTCACTATCCCGAAAATTTTTAGGAACCCCTCCCTTTCTGTAAGGGAAGTAGGGATCTTTTACGCGCCCAACATCGCATAGACACGGGACTGACGGATTTACGCCCCCTCCGAAGGGAGGGACGTGCAGAGATTCGACTTGCTCAAATACAATGCCACAACCTCGATTGATGTTAATTTACAGTATGTATTAAAAATGATTGAACCCTTCGGATGTTTTACAGTATAAACTGGAAAAGTGTAAAGGGGAACCCTGGGAATCGAACCCAGTACCCTTCAATTAAGAGGCACTCGTTCTTACCCCTAAACTACTGACGCTCTTTAAGTCTTTTTAAAATAGAATAAATCATTTTGGCTATCAGAGAATATAACTTCTTAGATTTTCATCTTTTTTTGGTACAAAACTTGATTATAATTGTTTTGTATCCAGAAGACTTTCTTTTGTCAAAGAAATCGAATGAATTGTCTTTCACATATGTACCAATTTTTTAATTTGTTGCTCTATTTTGAAGAAAAAACCTTCAAATGCATAGGGCTCAATTTTCTGTAAAAATAGAACATATATTTGTTTAATATGTAGATGCCGTAGTCTCTTTAAAGCACACTTACGTTACAAAATGCATTATAATTACAAAAGCTTTTCAGAAGAATATTTAATACTTTCCACAGAAAAATTAATCCGATCATGCTTTCTAACTAACTGATTCAAGCTGTATGCAGAAAGAAGGTGCCGCCGAGTAACAAACATGTCATGTATTTTTGGTAATCACTTGGCTGATTTCATTTTAGCTAACCGATTCATATCGGTTAAAAACACGTTTTCTAAAAGACAAATTTATATCTCCGATGTTCATTATGTTATTTTTATAAAATTTGGCACCCATGCTGCTTGTATAAAGGCTTTACCATGTGGCGAAATTGAAGATTCTAAGTTAATTCAAAAATTTATTATTTCATTTTGAAATATTTTTATGAAAATTTGATAACTGGTGATAACTGCTGCATTCAAACTTTTTTCTTTCAACACTTATTTACTATTTTACTGATAATTTGTTGAAGAATGTAATTATTTTTATGAAAATTCGCTACCATAGCGCAATTACTGTGTCCAGACTTTTCGAAACTGATAAAATAATGTTTCATTGAAACTTTCAAAAAGGTTCACTCCGTTTGATCAATTTTCTGCAACATTTTAGACAAATAAAGTGAGATAACAACTGAAACATAAATGTAAGAACTTATACAACACATGTCACGCAGATGTTTGGTTCTCTCTCCCGAAGCAGAATCTTTGTTAAGAAATCATTGAATCTAACATTGCGTAGTGACCACCACTCCAAAAATAATCGACTGTTTCATAGGAACATATCTAAACTGCCAAAAAATATACTTCAAATAAATAATCTGCGAATGATTTTAATTAAACGAAGAAAAGTAACTGTTGGAACAAAAATGTATGACCTTGTAAAACACATTTCACACAACATTTGTCTTTTCCAACCTGCACAACTTTTCTATGATTTGAGTAGGGCTTTTGACTGTGTGAATCACAAAATATTGCTGGATAGATTAGGTGCATTGGGAGTGTGAGGCACGGCTCATGACTGGATTGAGTCTTTTCTATCGGGGCGATTTCAGTATGTTGAGCTATCTCACAGCGATTGTGTCGTGTCCCAATGCTATGAGTCAAACTGCCTTGAAAACCGTATTGGTGTCCCCTAGGGATCCGTGCTGGGACCATTTGTTTTCGTTGTTTACATAATAAACTCTTCGAGTTGCAAAAAAGTATTTATAGCGCAGACGATTCTCCAGCAGTCACTAAACATCTCACAACACGCTTGTTGTGAGTTGTTTACTGAATGCTGGTCCTTTGAAATCCAGCCGTTCATTGTTCATAAGGTATACAATTTTACCCTTGCCTTGCTTATATATTTTACAGCTATGTATTTAAGTTTTTAACAGCAGAAATAATTTAAGAAAGAATAATGATTTCCATTGCTATAATACCCGTAACAGAAGTCAGTTTTGTACATATATAAATAGACTCAATGTGACAAAGAACCACCCTGATAGTATAATAGGCACTAAAATATATAACAGCCTACCGCGTGATATCAGCGTGATTTCGAAATTCATAACTTTTGAAATCTTACCTTCTGGACAATTGCTTCTATAGTGTTGATGAGTTTTTCAGTGGCCGAAAGGATGGATAGATAGATGGTATTCCCAATTATCTTAGTTGTGATTTTGTACCATTTTATTTATTTTATTTATACAATATTTGTAAACAAATACTTTGTCTTGTGAGTGTTTCGTTAATTCATGTTTTTGACTATATATTGTATATAAGTGTGTGTATATGTGTGTATGTATATACTGACGAGACCAATATTGATATATGTATGCAATCCAAAGGACAATAATAATAATAATAATAATAATTATTATTATTATTATTATTATTCACTTGAATTTTTGTTTTAAAATTCCGAAACTTGACATTCCAATGTGACAAATAAAACATTTGCTTCTTGCCTTGTGATCTGGCAATGTCCACAGGCGGACTGTTTTAGAGCATTGATTAATTAATATTGGTTATAAACGGTACCCAGAAGTGCGTTATGGTAGCGAATTTATTTCAAACTCTAATAACGTATTTTTCTGTTAACATGGAAACTTTTATTTGGGTTCTATCCAGGCTAGATGTGTACCAAATTTCATCAAAACAACTTTATTATTTTCAAAACATTTTTTTTCGGAGACAAACTTGATGTGTTTGTGAATAACCGGTCCGATTAACGTCTCGTCCAAGAAATTTACAAAAAAAATTTAAGTCATCGCTCGGATACAAATATATATATATATATATATATATATATATATATATATATATATATATATATATATATACGAGGGTCGATCAATAAATACCCATTAGGAATTTAGACGCAAGTTTTTCACAATTTTTTCAACATATTCTTCTTTAATATAGATACCTTTCCCAACATTACTGCCGTTTCTGTAACCTCTTCAAAAATACGATTTGTCAAACACTTCAAAATACGATTCTGTTTTGGCGATAATCTCCTCATTTGGGCTG
Source organism: Tillus elongatus (assembly GCA_964006375.1). Classification (NCBI taxonomy): domain Eukaryota; kingdom Metazoa; phylum Arthropoda; class Insecta; order Coleoptera; family Cleridae; genus Tillus; species Tillus elongatus. Next base: position 133,712,235 of record OZ023265.1, on the reverse strand, counting down.
AATTTTCCCCCGAGCAATGTTTTCCTGTTGGGAAATAGAAAACGGTCACGGAGAGCCAGGTCGGGCAAGTGCGGTGGGTAGGGCAGTTCATGTAATTTTGACGCGACAATTCCGGATGAATGTGCTAGTACGTTATCGTGGTGAAACAGCAAATTTTTCCTAGCCAAATGGGGCCCTGTCTACTTAAATTTTTTATCGAATCGGTCCAATAACTCACTATAGTAATGCCTCGCGATCGTTCTTTCCTTCTACAAAAGCCTGGACGCAGCAAGTGCGTTATGGTAGTGAATTTTCATAGAAATGATCTGGCACAAAATATTTTATAACTTTTTTTTCTTGTAACATAGAAATCTAAATTTTGGTGTATAGTTCACTTTTTATATCGTTAACCTACCTACCAACTTTGGTTATCATAGATTTTTTATTTTTTAAGATAATTTTTTTTTTCAAATAGAAACTCAAAATTTTCCCGGAAAACCTCGTCCGATTTTTTTGATTAACAAATTTGTCAAAGCCATTTACAGAAGGAAGGTACGTGCCAAATTTTATCAAAATCGTCATATTATTATTTGAGATAAAAAATTTTTTCGAATGAAAACTCAAAATTTTCCAGGAAAACCTCGTCCGATTTCCCTGACTAACAAACTTGTCAAAGCTATTTACAAAAGAAAGGCACATGCCAAATTTTATTAAAATCGGCTAATTACTTTTTGAGATAAGAATTTTTTTCGAATGAAAACTCAAAATTTTCCCGGAAAACCTCGTCCGATTTTCCTGACTAACGAACTTATCCAAGCTATTTACAAAAGAAAAGTACATGCCAAATTTTATCAAAATCGGCCCATTATTTTTTGAGTTATCGGTGTGATACACACACACACACACACACACACATATATATATATATATATATATATATATATATATATATATATATATATATATATATATATATATATATATATATATATATATATATATATATATATATATATATATATATATATATATATATATATATGTATATATAAACATATAAAAATTGAAACTGACCCCGGATATGGGTCCTAGATCGCGCTCATTTGAAGAAATTTTTTCAAAATTCAAAAGTCGAGATCTCCTCATTAGTGAATTTTTTCTAAGAAAGTTCACTAAGAAGTCCGTAAGTATTCCCTTCGAATCGCAACAAATCGTGGCTATGACTTTTCCGGCCGATGGCTTCTTCAGAGAAGATTCACCCGGAAAAATCAATTTTTCTAACTGTCGCTTGGTCTGTGGCGTATAATAATGTCTTCTTCTTCTTTCTCAGCCTGAACTCATCCAGTGTCGGATATAGTCCTCTTCTAATTTCTTCCACGCTTCTCTGTCCCTCGCTCTTCTCAGCCACTGCTTCCCAGCATATCATCAATCCATCTTTTCTGGGGTCTTTCCACACTTCTTTTTGTCTCTCTTGGTCTCCAACAAGCCACCCTATGTGTCCACCTATCCGTGTTTTGTCTAGCTATGTTACCAACACACCGTCATTTGAGACTCGCCATCCTCTCCATAACGTTCATTATTTTAGTTCTGTTCCGAATTTAGCTATTTCGTATTTTCTCTCTCAATGTAATCCCCAACAATCTTTTCCATGGCTCTCTGTGCGACCCTGAATTCATCTGATGTTTTCTTTGTTATGGCCATAGTTTCTAGACCGTTTGTAAGCACTGCTAGTATGCATCTATTATACGTTTTCTCTTTCAAGTGTTATGGTAATTCCCTATACTTAAAGATGTAGTTTAGCTTCTCAAACGCTATCCATTTCAAATGAATCCTTCGTTTAATGTCTGCACTCTGAGTTCCTTGGCAATTGTAATTCTATATACGATATATATATATATATATATATATATATATATATATATATATATATATATATATATATATATATATATATATATATATATATATATCCAACCGATAACTCAAAAAGTAATTAACCGATTTTAATTAAACTCGGCAAGTGCCTTTCTTTTATTAATAGCTTGGATAACATTTGTTTAGCAATAATAACGGTGGCGACTCGACGCAAAAACTTCTGCGAATTTGGCTTAAAGAGGTCCAAACACTGCTTCGGCGTTGACAGCCGTACCCGCTTGTTGTCGACCGTGGGCAACCGTGGCACCCTTCGGGCCAACACGTTTCATAAGAAAGGTGTCGGTATGTAGGTATAACCTAACTTATCATGTATAAAATTGATTGCCGTTCCGTACGACATTCCTACGGCGAGAATCATGTCGTTAACCTTTTCAACGATTTCATCGGTAACCACGTTTGCCGGGGAGCCTGGCCGCTCTTCATCAAAACAGATGTACGACCACGTTTAAATTCCTTGAACCAATATCTCACGGTTGTCATAGATGGTGAAGAGTCCCCATAGACAGCATTCAATTTAGCTTTTATTTCTTCGCGTTTTTTTCCATCTATAAATAATAAAAAGCGAATTACGGATCGATATTGCACTTTATCCATTTTATCGAGAAATAAGAAACACGTATGATACTGCCAAATAAAAACTGACCAGTGAATCAGTTTGAAATGTATTTTGAAATAACACGGGTACTTATTGATCGGCCCTCGTATAGCATATAGTGGAACAACTGTTGAGTTCCTGCTGTCTTTTCTTTGGTTTCTAATGGATATTTTGTAAATATCCTGATCAAATATGAAGAAAGTGGGGTATGTTGCCCTATACATGTTGTTATTTTAGCTTCAGTTGCATAGACGTGATTGTCTATTAGGGTTCGGCAGAATGATGGAAACATCCTACTTCTGGCTTGTGGCCTTAATTACAAGTGGGTTAAAAATATACCTGAATGAAAGTGCCTTGATAATTTAAAAACAGGTTAATGACGCTTCGAACTTTTTGTCATCTGTCATATTTTTTAAGCTAGGACGTCATACCGAATTTAAAAAAAAAATTAAACACCCTGTATTTTATGTTTCTGTCAAAAAATTATTTTATTGCGAATTTATCAAGGTAGTGTTTGATAGGTCTCTGATAAACCGTTTTGCCAGAAAAATCTCTGGACGCAGCAAGTGCGTTATGGTAGCGAATTTTCTTTAAAATATTTTTAAAAGCAAATGTCTTTCTTTAATGAAAGCAGGCATCAAACTTGGTTGCCTATATAGTAGAAACAATGTAGCATATTTCATCGAAATAAATTTATTGTTTGAAAATATATAAACATTTTTCAAAAGTCTAGATGCAGCAAATGTGTTAGGGAAGTGAATTTCCATAAAAATGTTTTTAATAGCACATGCGAGCAGGCATCAATCTGATTACCGGTATAGCCTATGTAGTAGAAACAATGTACCATATTTTATCAAAATTACTTATTGTTCGAAAATATACAAACAATTTCCGAAAATAAACTTAAATATTGGTTTTCTAACCAACAAAGCTTACGTTAATAGCAAATTGAGTTATTTAAATTTGAAGGCTTTAGTGAAAATTCGGTAAATTTGCAGATTAGCTCCCGAACCCTTTTCAACAAATTGTTTTCAGAAACATTACTAGGACCCCGCCTGAATGCACAAACCACAAGAAAAATTTCTTGTTCACACCCCCCCCCCCCCAAGGAAGTTATGGGACTGGGATTGAATAAGGGTGCTGTGTGGGGTAGGCAGGGTTTAAGGGGGATATGGCTTCAAGATGTGAAAAAGACAGCTTTTAAGCCCGCTTTATTCGAATTTTCTGCTCTTATTTCCTTTTTACTACCTACCCCGCTCAGCACCCCTACTTACTCCTAGTCCCGTAACTTCCTTGGGGGGTGTGAACAAGAAATTTTTCTTGGCGTTTGTGGATCCATGAGGAGAGAGGGGAGGGGGGCAGGTTTCTGAAAACAGTTTTTTGAAAAACGTTCGGGAGCTAAACTACAAATTTACCGAAAATTCGCTACCAAAACGCACTTACTGCGTCCTGATTTTTTCTTACGAACGCATCATATTTCGACAAAAATGCAAAAATGCACTAACGAATTTGTTCTACGAAAATTAGCTTAAAAAAAAGCCGATCTAATGTATCATCTAGATAAAATGTTAGTTGACGTATGCCTAGATGGCTGAGAGGCGTCGCGCTTGCCTCATAAGCAGAAGGTTACGCGATCGAATCCAGCTCGATGGATGTATGTTTTTTATGTTTTATTTTGATGTTTGGAGAAACAATAGTGCACAGATTTCATACGTTTCAACATGATCTCTTTTTTGTTTAAAACGCCAAAATAAGTTTGTCACCTTTGAGTCTGAAATTATAATTCTATTATTGTCGATATTGAAGAAACCGGTTTGATTAGGTTGACTAAAACGAAATCATACTGGAGATTAATAAGGAAAACTGCTACGTTTATAATTTGGCAGATACTTTACTTTCTAAATATGAATTAAGTTTGCTCCTGGAAATCTTTTGTATAACTTTAATGAAATTTGTTATACAAGCTTCTTTTAAAGAGCCTTACACTATCTACAGATATAGCAAAATTTAGTTCTTTAGCTACATAGAAAATTGAGTTTTGGGTATTTTTCTCAAAATTAGTTAGAACGTAAGATTTTTTTTGATAATAGAGAGATATCGATGGAAACACTTTCGAGAATTCTTCAAATGTACGCGTAGTAGGACCTTTAAAATCGATCTTCAAGGTCTATGTAAGTTTAAAGTATTAACTTTACTAATATGCCGTATAATATTAGTGTGCAATTCTTATGAAAATTAGCTACTATAACGACTTGCTGCGTCCTGAAATTTAGAGGTATCGATGGTAAGACTTTGCAAAAAAATTTTCAAATGAGCGCGAACTAGGACCCCTAGAACATATATCTGGAGCCAATTTCAATATATATATATATATATATATATATATATATATATATATATATATATATATATATATATATATATATATATATATATATATATATATATATATATATATATATATATTGTGTGTGTGTGTGTGTATCCAACCGATAACTCAAAAAATAATTAACTGATTTCGATGAAACTCGGCAAGTGCCTTTCTTTTATTAATGGCTTGGATGACTTCGTTAGCCAGGAAAATCCGACAAGGTTTTCCGGGAAAATTTTGAGTTTTCTTGGATGGATAATTCAACTTTCTAAGTTTATAAAAAATTGAGTTATTCTAATTTTGAATTTTCTTTCGAAAAATTTTTTTTTCTCCGAAAATTACAAAGTTGTTTTAATGAAATTTGGTAGATACGTTGCCTTAGGAAAGACCTTACTACGTACCAAAATTCAACTTTCTAACTTGATAGAAAATTGAGTTATTAAAATTTGAAGCATTTAATGCGTCCAGATCTTTTATACTATTGCGATCGAATCTATCAATCATAGAAGTATGTTGCCTTGACGGAAAATTTTCAGAAAACAGCTATTATTGAAATATACCAAATTTTAATGAGCAGTTGTACGAATAACCCTGTATATAGATACACGGGCGTTTATATTGCTAAAGAAAAAGTTGTTACTTCCTAGAAGCTGCCCGTGTCAATGCTATGGTCATCCGAAAACCGCACGTGAATTGTAAAAACAGGAAACAGAACAGTGAACCTGTTAATTACTAATGTCTGGAAGACATTAAATAATACATCAAGGTTGCCAACGAGTATAATTAATTTGTTGTTGTACTAATATAGAAGCATCAATGATTGATTGAAAGTTTTACACTGCACATGATTTACATTTAGCGAAATTTCGTAAAAAAACATTTGTTAGTGAGGAGATCGCGACTTCTGAATTTTTAAAAATATTTTTAAAATGGACGTTATTAGGACCCCTAGAACTAGTTTTCAAGGTCAGTCAAAATATGCATTTTGTATATATACAGTGTGTCCCAAACTGGATGGGAATGTAGTCCCATCTCCGTTATTATTAGAGATAGGGAGACGGTTAAGTTAGCAATGTTATGTAGAATTTCATGCTCATTCCAAATATGACTTGTATTTTGCCCTGCCTCTTTTCGTTCTCGAGTTATTTTGAAAAAACCAAAATTTGACGATTTTTTTTTCTTCAATATCTAAGTAGGCGTTGATCTGACATGTCTATGACTTGCACATTATCAAGACACTCCTTACAGATAAATCTTTTTGTGCTATTCTCAACTTTGGATTGTCATTTGTTTTTGAGCTACAGATATCAACGTTTGCTTTTATTATGGCAGCCATATTGAATTTTTTGCTCATGTGATAGCCTGTGAAAAGAGCTTTCCAATTATGTACACCATGCTTGAGAAAACTTGTAATTGCACTGACAATTTTGAGAAAAACCGTTTTGAGGATAGTAGGCTATGAAATCCAATACCAGAAAACAAATGACAAAAAAAAGTGTTCAAAAAGCAGTAGGCCATGGAGTATAACAATAGACTTCTACTTTCAACATAATCTTCCGTAATGATTCACGATAAAAAAATAGGAACTTTGAGCACACCAATGAATCGGCCCATTATTACAAATGATATCTAAAATTACAACATTATCCTAAAAAAATTGTTATAATTTCAATAAATAGGTAAACCTAGTAGATAACTAAATTTACTAACAGAACTCAATAAAAAGCAGATTAATGATTTACAAAGACGCCTTTGAATATTGTTTGATTTTTAAACGTAAGCCAACTGAAAAACAACAGAAGAAAGGTTGCTATGGATATAACACTATCGCGACAATTAAAATTACTGTCATTTTTAATTATCTGAAAAATGTAAGGTGTATTTGACACGCTGCTAAAAATTTTGTAACGAAGAGTTTGTTTCCTCTTTATTTTAAATATTATTCAACAATATGTTAAGTAATGAAAAATGTTTTGACATGTTGGAATGTTATATTCGTTCTAACTGAAATACTGAGGCTGCTGCAAATTCATATCAAAACAACTACCCAGAAAGACGACAACCAAACACCAAAATATTTCTCAGGATAGTGACCAATCTATTGAACGACGGTAGCTTCCACGCAAAGAAACTTCCAATGCCTAGAAATGAAGAAAGAAGTAATGCCGTCTTACAGGTTTCAAACAAAAACCCTCGGCAATCTGTTCGGTTTTATGGTGAACAAATTGGCGTTCCAACAAGTACGGTACACCGTGTATTAAACAATCGTACAAGGCTTAAATGTTGACGATTACCCTAAGCGACTTCAATTCTGCAGATGGCATCAAGGACAATGTCAGCAAGATAAAAAATTTCATTTGAAAATAATATGAACTGATGAATCCAGATCTACAAATTGTGGTGTGTATAATCGCCATAATAGGCATTATTGGGCAAATGAAAATCCCCATCTAAAGTAAGAAAGACGATTGCAAGACAAATTTGGTATTAACGTTTGGTGCGGCTTATTAGGTAAAAAACTGTTCTTTTTATTTTTAGATTAGACAGTTAATTTTAAAAAATTTCAGGTAACTTCATTGTTGGTCCGTTCTTTTTTGAAAATAATTTAACTGGGGTAAAGTAGCTTAATCTATTGAGAAATAATATGTTACCAACCTTTAGAAGAGTTCATGATAATTTAGACGAGATTTTATACCAACAAGATGGTTGTCCAGCTCACAATGCTAGGATAGTCAAAGAATTTTTGTACCAAAATTTTAATAATCGTGTCATTTGTAACAATGGGCCGGTTCATTGGTGTGCTCGAAGTCCTGGTATAACACCCATGGATTCTTATTTTTGGGGTACTCTGAAGAATGATGTGTATAAATTCGATCCACCACAAAATATCCATGAATTACGAAACAGAATCACGGAAGCTGTAAATCATATTAACCAAAACACCCTCACCAGAGTTTGCAGGCATGTTTCAAAAAGGTGTATAAAGTGCATTGAACAAAACCGTGGCTATATTGAACAATTTTTCTATTTAGTGTATTTTTAAGTTTCTATTTTATTATTTGTTAGGTTCCGTTTCTGATTGTGTCGTTTTGTGGAGTTTAAGTTTCTATTTGTTATTGCCGAGTTTGGTTATTAAACTGTTTCACAAAATATTACCTAGCAGAATTACCTAATTAAGTATTGTAAATTAAATCACAATATTTGTTTTATCGCGAATCATTACGGAAAATTATGTTAAAAATAGAAGCCTATTGTTAGACCCCATGGCCTACTGCTTTTTGAACACTTTTTTTGTCATTTGTTTTCTGGTATTGGATTTCATAGCACACTATCCGCAAAATTGTTTTTCTCAAAATTGTCAGTGCAATTACAATATTTCTTAAGCATGTTGTGCATCATTGGAAAGCTCTTTTCACAGGATATCACATGAGCAAAAAATCCAATATGGCTGCCATAATAAAAACAAACGTTGATACCTGTAGCTCAAAAACAAATGACAATCCAAAGTTGAGAATAGCACAAAAAGATTACTCTGTAAAAAGTGTCCTGATAATGTGCAAGTCTTAGACATGTTAGATCAACGCCTACTTAGATATTGAAGAAAAAAGAAATCTAAAAATTTTGGTTTTTTCAAAATAACTCGAAAAGGAAAAGAGGCGGGGCAAAATACATGTCATATTTGGAACGAGCATGAAATTCTGCAAAGCATTGCTAACTTAACCGTGTCCCTATCTCTAATAATAACGGAGACAGCAATACATTCCCATCCAGTTTGGGACACACTGTATAGTGGGGAACAGCCAAATGGAATAAATTTAGTATCTCAATTATTTTGCATATGTGTTTACAAACATCTCGAAACACGTCAATTTTAGATTAAAAATGACATATGGCAACGTGAAAACTTCATCCCTACATTCAGCCCGCTTGGAGGGACTGTTGCAACTTCCATATGTTTAAATAGGAAGTAGGTTTCCTCATTTTAAATATCTCTTTATTCTCTATTCAAAAATGCTATGGTTTTAAAATGTATGGCAAAAATTTACAGTAAAAAAAGACGTTCTTCTAATTGACGAACTTCGCTACAATACACTAAAAAATGAATAACTAATAATAGCGTTTCATTCTTGACAATGAGAAAAAAGTCTGGACGCAGCTAGTGCGTTATGGAAGCGTATTGTCGTAACAATGTTTTTAATAGCAAATACACTTTGTGTTTAAAAGGACATTTAGTTGGCAGTATAACCTATATAGTACTAAAAATATACCACATTTCCTTAAAATAGCTTTGTTGTTTCAAAAAGTACAAACAATTTCCGAAAATAAAAAAGTTCCAGAAAAAACTGGTCCGGCTTTCCTGGCCAAAGAACCTCTTCAACACACCTGGCAAGATATAATTATTGACAAACAGCTTTATGACCCAAATTGAAAAAAAATAATGAAAATTTGCAAAAATTTCTTCAACAAAAATTCACCATTTTTTTCCTTCAGTAATGTTACACTAAATTATATTTTTTACAAAAATTCGACAACTTTTTTTACGGTAACTTGCTAAACATTTATTATTAATTAAAGAAATTTCACAAGAATGTTACAAAAATTATTTCTACGGAAATGTAAAAAAACATTTCTGCGAAAACTTTTCAAATTCAGCCACTCTTTGAGAGTGCCTGTATACGGCAGCTCGATTTTTTCGTCGAGTAATCCAAACAAAAAACTCTCTGAATACGACATTTCTATGGGGCTCCGCTATCTATTGGAAAAACCGCCGCTTCACAATTTGTGACACGTGTTTGTGCAATGTGCCAAAAACGTGAAAAGTTGCAAAACAATTGAAATTACTCAAAAACGATGACTGATATCAATTTTTCCCTTACCAACATGCGTTATAATTAAATGGAAAATGCATAAATCAATAACATAAGACGTGTTCTATTAAAAAAAGAAAATGTATATGACCAACGTCTTATGGGACAGCCTGTGATTATCAAAATAATTTTATAAGATGCAGCTCAAAAAACCCTATAATTAACTTATACATTTTTTGCTCGTAGTTGTATATAAACGAGAATATTGAGTTTTATCGTAGAAATGCGTCGCCCTGTATATGTGTAAACAGACAAAAACCAAAACTTAGCCCGTGTATGGATTTAAGGGGTTCTAGTTCATGCTCACTCGATGAAATCTTTTCAAAATTGATAAGTCGCGGTCTTAATAACGAATTTTTTCTACGAAAATTTGCTAAAATATAGACTATATTAAACCATACACTGTATCGCTAAAACTACTGCCAAAGCATCAGAAAGGTGGTCCGAAAATATTTTAGTAAAATGAAGGACAATGATGGTTGAAGCTGAAACTTAACGCTTTGTGAAACACACTTATTAAGACATTTCTTCTACGCAATCCGTATTTGTTTCAGATTATTTGTCTGAAAAACGCAAATTCTGACGGCTCAAACCGCGAATTTGACGTTTTAAGAAGAAAATTTTTTAAAAATTCAAAATAATTGTTCTGCTACTTCTAGACTTTTTTGCGTCAAGACAATTTAACCGTTGTATGTAATATTCAACTGGTTTTTTATCCACACAAAATATTTTTTTCTTGTGCTTTCCTCTGATCTCCAGTGGCACCCAATTTTTTTTCTTTAAATGCCTATACCGTTTTTCATTTTAACGTAGAGATCTGAATTTCATCACGCACAATAAACTTAATAGTACAAACGTATATGCAAAATTTGGTTGTCATAGCTTTGTTATTTTCGGAGATACAAACATTTTCTAAAAGAAAATCCAAAATTTTTCCGGAAAACTAGGGCAATTTTCCTGGCTAACGAACTTATTTAAGCCACTTAGAAAGGGGAGGTACATACCAAATTATATTCCCTTTCAAGCTGTATGCCTTTAACGTCTTGGCAACATCCTAAGTGTAAAACTGCACTCATCAGAAATCAAAGTTGTTCTAGCTGGAACACTTTGTTATCTAACATTTTCATAATTTATTTAGAAAAAGACGTTCTTCTATCAAAATCATCTTTCATGAGCTCCTGAGTTTGTATCAATTTATAGGGATGCATTTTATTTTATTTTAGCACATATTCAAATGATCGATGGATGGCTGGCATTCAATGTTACGGCTCCTTGATGTATGTGGGATTTCCACAAACTCAAGCATTATATCCAAATGATATCATTATTCTGTGCATTAAAGTTTTTTTTTGATCTGACCTACTTGTCCAAGCTCGCGAAATTGCTTTTCAATTTGACTAATTGTCCCTTGGGACTGTAGGCGGCAAATCGGCATTTTTCTTGAAATAGGCGAACAACTTTGATCTGTGATCGTGCATTATCTCCGTAACCAATCATCTGTAGAATTATCAATTTATCCATCGCTTTTAAATAAACCATGTTTCTGAATTGCAGTTACCAAGTGACAACTAGGCGCGTCGGTGGTCCAGAGGTAAGAACATGCGCCTCTGAAGGCCTTTGATAAAGTATGGATAGTCAGATTACTGGCCAAACTAATAAAACTCCATTTTTCCTACCATCCTATTAGACTAATACACTCATCACTTATAAGCAAAAATGATGATGGCTCCTCCTTGTACAAAAGATTCCGGAGGCAAAATACCCCACCATTCGGATCTCCGGGAGAGGGGTGTACAGGGGGCGCCAGCATCGAGATTTACAATATCCTTCTCGAATATATGTGGCCTAAATTCTAACCTGAACTCCGTCCACCATTTCCTCCAGGCTAATAGGCCCCAACTCCTCTTCCTGGCCGAAACTCAAATCAGTGCCAAAACAGCCACTAATTACCTTAATTTCCCGGGGTATGAGCTCCTTACTTCTTTTAGATTGCATGGAGGCGTGTGCGCGTACGTCCGTTGCAATCTACCCTGCACCAGACTTTCCAATTTAGAAGCTGGAAGAAAAGATATACTATGGATAAAACTCCCTCTCAGAGCTGCAACTAAATTCATCTGTTGCATTTACCGGTCACCTTCTGACAACAACTTTGTCCAGCTCTTTGACTACCTTTCTGAAAAAACCGACCATCTGATTTCTGAATATCCTTTCTCCGAGGTCACTATTCTTGGTGACTTCAATGTCCATAATAAGGAATGGCTAGGATCTTCAAAAACCGGTCCACAAGGAAGAGCAGCAGAGGTCTTTGCAGTCAGCAATTCTTTAGCCAATATGGTTCAGCAACCTACTTATTTTCCTCGCATCCCAACACACAGCTCAAATCCCTTGGATCTCCTTTTTACTACAAATCCTGACTGGTATAAGATATCAGTCACCGCCCCCCTGAGTCGCTCAGACCACGACATGGTCACTGCTTCCTGCGCAATGCAACCCGAGGTCACACAGTCATCACACCCACGTATCGTTTGGCACTACAACTCCGCGAACTGGGACGAAATGCGAGATTACTTTTCCTCATTTCCATGGGCGTCTGTCTGCTTCTCTCATCCTGACCCCTCTGATATCTCACAAAACGTCACCGAAATTATCCAAGCTGGCATGGAATTATTTATTCCACGTACACAGAAAACCTCTGCAGCCACTCAAAAGCCCTGGTTCTCTAAATCCTGTGACAAGCCGAGACTTGAAAAGGTCAAAGCGCACAAAAAGCTTCTACACAATCCCAGTCAAGAAAACCGTCAAGCATTTAACGACGCAAGAAACCGCTATGTCCGCATTCTTTCTGAGGCACAAAACTCGTTTAATAACCACATTAAAAACAAAGTCCTCTTAAGTTCCAGCGCCAGCAAACCCTTCTGGACCCTTGCTAAATCTATTGGGAATAATTTCTGCAAGAGCACGTTCCCACCTCTTGTCTCAGGGGATGAAACTGTTTTTACCGCCCTGGGCAAGGCTGAACTTTTTGCCTCGTTGCTCGCCGGCAATTCTACTCTCAACCCACCTCCAAATGTTCAACCACCAACAGCCCCCAATGTCGCGCATAAAATGACGGATATCATTTTCACAACTAGAAAGGTACGAAAGATGATCTCTTCTCTTAATACCAGGAAAGCCTCTGGCCTTAACGAGATCCCAGCAATTGTTCTCAAAAAATGCGCACCAGAACTTGCGCCTGTCCTGACTCGTCTGTTTCAGACATCTTACAATAGAGGCATATTCCCTATTAACTGGAAAACTGCTCAAGTACAACCCATCCCCAAGAAAGGATCGAAAGCGCTTCCTAGAAACTACAGGCCTATTTCTCTCCTTTCAGTCATCTCTAAAGTGATGGAAAAGTACATAAACACCGAATTACTAACATTTCTTGAAAAACGCAGTCTAATCCACGACAGGCAGTTTGGATTCCGTCAGCGCAGATCAACTGCCGACATCCTTTCCTTTGTCACCCATTCTTGGAACAAGTCTATGGAACTACACGGTGAATCCCAGATTGTTGCTCTAGACATATCCAAAGCATTCGTCCAGGTCTGGCACGTAGCGCTGCTCAATAAGCTACCTGCCTATGGCCTATGGCCTACCACCAAAACTCTGTACGTGGACAGACAATTTCCTCTCCAACCGGAGCATTTCTGTTGTCGTGGATGGCCATTCCTCTAAACTGTATCCAATTAATGCAGGAGTTCCTCAAGGTTCAGCTTTAGCCCCTACTTTGTTTCTTCTCCACATCAATGACCTCCTCTCTAGCACATCCAACCCAGTTCACAGTTCACGCGGACGACAGCACCCTTCACTCCAATATACAATATTCTAAGCCTGTCACTTTAGCCCAACTAGATGAGGATCGCAGACTCATGGAGGGTTCAATCTCCGTGGATCTCCAAAAAATATTAGACTGGGAAAGTAGAAATCTTGTACAATTCAACCCCACCAAATCACAGTCTTGCTTTCTTTCTCATAAGAGATACACCAGCCCTAGACCCATCACAATAAACAACCACGTTATTCAAAGTAATGAGTCCTTTTCACTTGTTGGCATCTCTGTGGATCAAAATCTCAATTGGTACCAAGATGTCACATCAATTGCAGAAGCGGCTGCTAAGAAATTAGGTTTCCTCTTCCGGGCTCGCAAATATTTTTCAGCAGCTAATCTCTATACTTTATATACTTCACAAATAAGACCAAACCGCGATTACTGCTCCCACATCTGGGGTGCTGCTGCCGCTTCTACACTCGCTATCCTGGACTCCATTCAGAAGAGAGCTGTACGTCTAATCGGTGACCCTACCCTTACCCAAAGGCTGCCATCCCTTGCCCACCGACGTGCCGTTGGTGACCTCTCTTTTATAGATATCTGCACGAGCACTGCTCAGAGGAGCTTTCTTCCATAGTTCCTCCACCTGCTGCCCCAACAGATCTACCAGGGGAACGGGGCGATTGCACCATTTTACTGTCCAGGTCACCAGACATAGAACATCTGGTTATGCCCGCTCTTTTGTCCCGAGGACTTCCAAGTGTGGAACTCCTTGCCGGGACATGTTTTTCCTTCTCCCCCGAACCTCCAAACCTTCAAGTCCAGAATTAACAAGTTGCCTCTTTCCTCCTTGTCGACACCCACGGTACGATAGTATTTGGGCTGCAAGCCCTCGTGGTGTGTTGTTGAAATAAAAAAAATAAAAAAATCATTATCAGACAGGCGCTTTAAAGTCAAAATTCACAATAGCATATCAAATAAAAAACAAATCCAAGCAGGACTGCCGCAAGGCTCTATACTTGGAAATATTACTTGTCTCTGAAAAAGCGGAGATTCTGGTACTTAATAGAAAAACAAACGATTCCAAAATATTTAGCCATCTAAAAGTAGGAGACAAAAAGTAAAGGAGTACATCTGGACAGCAGACTTAATTTCAAACACCATATTAAAATTCTTCTAAATAAAGCTCATATCGCAATGAAGTACATGTACGCCCTAATGGCAAGAAGCAGTAAACTTAGCAGCGAAAGCAAAAAATTAATCTATACCACTGTAATAAGACCAGCTGTATCTTTTGCTGCTCCAGTGTGATGCTCAGTATCAGATACGACAATTAAACCCATTCAAATATACCAAAACTAATGCTTACGACTAGTGATGAACAGAACCAGATCCACAAGAATTAAACACTTACATGATATGACCAACACACTAACAGTCAAAGACTATATTAACAAAACATCCGCAAATTTTTACGAGAACAAATTAAAAATAAATTCACTGACAAGACAAATAACATACATAAGCTATAATAACAGTCCTTATAGAATAAAACATGGACTGTCGTGTCAAAATCTAAAAATATTTAAAACGCCCATAACCGTTTGATACGAGAATTCACATTGGCCATGGTTAGAAACCTGTATGTTATACAAATAAATTCGACTTGCAACATACCAAGTATTAATATTTATTTTAAATGGGTTTTTGTAAACACTTTTCCTATAAACAACTACACAATTTGTACAATATAATTATGATAACTAAATAGAAAACGCATTAACTGATATAAGGAACTACTTCTTTTCTTTGTAAATAACAAATTAGAGATGTTATATTATTTTAAAAAAGCTTTATATTTAAGTCATAGTATATATAAAAATATTAATTTTTTTAAACTTCGTTATAATGTAATGCAGACCTTTAGAATTGAAAAAATTATGTGCCTCTAAACCGAAGGGTACTGGGTTCTATTCCCAAAGTTTTTCTTTCACCTTTTCAGTACAAACTGTAATATATTGACATCAACAGGGGTTCTGGCATTGTCTTTGAGCAAGTTAAATATCTGCACGTTCACACAATTCGTTTTAATTTTTTTTTAGAGTGTTGTAACGAAGTGCACCAATCGGATGATTTTTATTACTATTAATTTTGCAACAAATTTAAAAAGCATAGCGTTTTTGAATAGGAAATGAACAGATCTTTTAACTGAGGTATCACAAGTTCCTTCCTATTTGAACATTTTCGGGTTGAGAAGTGAAGTTTTTCCGTTACAGGATGTAATTTCCTAATCTAAAATTGACGTGTCTCAGGATCTACAAAAATGTACAATAAATGATATTATAATAATAATATTCCATTTCGCTGTTTCCACACTGGTATATATATATATATATATATATATATATATATATATATATATATATATATATATATATATATATATATATATATATACAGTGTAAAACACACCTATGGAAAAAATTCAGTATTCAGCAAAAAATAGTTTTTGTGGAAAACGCTGAGACACGTGAACTTTAATTTGTCGAACGTTATCTTATATTCATAGTTAAAAAATTAAACTCCCACCATTTTACCCCCACCACTTTAACCTCTTTTTTTAAATAGCAACCCTACATTTTTTCATCACAATTCGATGGACCACATTTTTCTGAATGTGAAGATACCCCATATGCATGGTCTAATGTCACAGTTTTCAATACAGTGTGGAAATTTAATACCGGAATATTAAAACTAAACAGTTTACCCTGAAATTCAAATTTCAAAAATATACTTAATAAAAACGTCCCTTTCTTATAATAAATGTTCAAAATGTTCTCCATTCACTTGCACATAATGAAATAATCTGCTCTGGAATTCTTCACTGACTCTTATCTTAAATTTCTTATCTTGTCTTTTATCTAAAACGTACTTGGTATCATTAATCGTTTCTTATTAACTACTAATTTTTGCAGTGTGAAAGGTGAAATTTACCAGTTCTGTTTTATTTTGTGGTGTTTTGTGTTGAATGAACGGTCTCCTAATAAATTAGTCGTAATTTTGTTCCGTTAATTTCAATTAATTTTTGGTCTAATAATGCGATACTTAACTGAAACTCTGCGAACAGAAATATTAATGATGATTGGGTATGGTGATATGTGTAGAATACAGGCACAAGTTGTTAATCCATTTAATGAAAAACATCCAGATTTGCGCTCACTAACCCAGGGAACTGTGACTAAGATACATTCACAGTTTCGTGATTATGGACACGTTAAACCACTGCCAAGGAGACCCAAATTTGTTGAAGAAGATGTAAAACTCAATATTTTATTCACTTTTCAAGAAGAACAAACAACTTCTACCCGTCAAGTTGCACGTGAAAAAGATGTTAGTCAATCAACAGTTATAAGTTGTCTCAAAAACGAAAAATGCATCCCTATAAACTACAACACGTTCAAGAGTTGATTGACGGTGATTCTGACAGATGACTGCAATTTTGTGAACAACTGCTGGACATGTTACATAGAAATGTTATTTCTTATGTTGTCGTTCTGTTTTTCGATGAAGCAACATTTCTTTTGAATGGCGATGTAAACAGGCAAAATTGCAGCTACTGGGCGGCCAAAAACCCCACTGAATGCGACAAACACACACTTAGCGTCCTCAGAAGTTGAACGTTTGGGCTGGTATCATTGGTGATCACGTAGTTGGACCTGTTTTTATAGAAAATCTAAACGGTCCAAGATATTTAGAAATGCTAAGAGAATAGGTTGTCCCAGCATTGTATCCAAATGTAATGGAACCTAATATTCCACATGAAAGCATATGGTTTCAACAAGACGGTGCATAGCCCCACTTTCTCTTCAAGTACGGGAGTATTTACACGAAGACTTTCCACAAAGATGGATTGGACGAAGAGGTTTCGTAGAATGGCCCGCTAGATCACCAGATCTTACACCTCTTGATTTTTTTATGGAGATACCTTAAAAACAGAGTGTATAAAACGCAACCTGTTGATTTAAATGATTGGAAAATGAAAATAACAACAGAAATTAGGAACCTAACGCCTGGCGTGTTGAACAGAGTTAGGGAAGAATTCCAGAGCAGATTATTTCGTTGTGTGCAAGTGAATGGAGAACATTTTGACCATTTATTATAAGAAAGGGACGTTTTTATTTTATTACGTTTATTTTCGATATTTGAATGTCAGGGTAAATTGTTTAGTTTTCATATTCAGGTGTTAAATTTCCACCATGTATTGAAAACTGTAATATTAGACCATACATAAGGGGTATCTCCGCATTCAGAAAAATGTGATCCATCGAATTGTGATAAAAAATGTAGGGTTGCTATTTAAAAAAAAAAGATAAAGTGGTGGGGGTAAAATGGTGGGAATTAATTTTTTTAACTATGATTATAAGATAATGTTCGACAAGTTAAACTTCAAGTGTCTCAGCGTTTTCCACAAAAACTATTTTTTGGTGAATAACGAATTTTATTCGATAAGTGTGTTTCACACCGTATATTACTGGGTTTGTTTTCGTGAAAACTTCTTCATTTATAAACAAAAATTTAAATAGCATTTGTAGGTATGAGTCAACGACGTTTCGCCGCCCCATGCGCGGCTTCCTGAGGTTTTTTCTTTTTATTATTCTTTTAAAAAGAAAGTGTTAATAACAGTACTACGTTGAGAGCTGTATGTCACACCATCATCCAACTATATTCGTTAGAAAATATATTATGATTATATATATATCCTGTTGGAAACCCAACATTTAAGTGTGTTTTTTCATTAAAGAAGATATTATTCTTAAATAATACAAAATTTAAAAAAAAACAGAAAAAACCGTGCATAGGTCAGCGAAACGTCGTTGACTCTAACCCACAAATGTTAGTTTAATTTTTGTTTATAAATGAAGAAGCATCCACGAAATCAAACCCAGTAAAATATAGCATAACTCTCCACGAAAAAGAAACGGACCACGACTATATATATATATATATATATATATATATATATATATATATATATATATATATATATATATATATATATATATATATATATATATATATATATATATATATGGTTTTAGAAATAAGTTATAGGACTATTGATATCTCCGAAACGGTGGGAGGTACGATGTCATTCAAATTAGAGCGAACTTTCCAACTTTATGGTACATCAAAGATATGTTGTCAAAGTTGCCAATTTGTTTTTATAACTTCGTGGGTAGGGGAAAAAGTTTAAAAATAATAAAAAAAATATTATTTAAGTATCTCGTTTAGTTGTGATTATACGGTATACTTACCGCGTGATATAAAGGCTTTAAAAATCGAATCATATTAACCTGTGAGAGAATTACTCACTGGGTGCCAAAAAATATGCAAAAAATAGTAACCAAGCATCCAGTAAGATGTTTAGGAAAGAACGGGATACATTTTTAATACGTAGGTTATTTTAGTTGAAATGTTTACGTACCATGGAAGTATTATTACAGATTATGGTAAATGTAGCAAATAAATGAGAAGAAGGATCTAGATGTTGAAGCAAACATTCAATAGACTAAGTGAAGATTGAAACCTGTGTTGAGCACTAATAAGTACACTTGTAGAACCCAAATCACCACAACACATATTTTTAAAGACCTGGCGATCGTTTCACTCACAAGGTTAGATCCTTGTTATTTAAACTATCGTCAGGTCTTTAAAAAGATGTGTTGTGGTGATTTGGGTTCTCCAAGTGTATTCCAAGTGTATCCAAATCACCACAACACATATTTTTAAAACCTGTCGTTTCACTCACAAGGTTAGGTCTTTGTTAGTGAAACTATCGTCAGGTCTTTAAAAATATGTGTTGTGGTGATTTGGGTTGTGGTCATTTGGGTTCTCCAAGTGTACCCAAATCACCACGATACATATTTTTATAGACCTGGCGATCGTTTCACTCACAAGGTTAGGTCTTTGTTAGTGAAACGATCGTCAGGTCTTTAAAAAGATGTGTTGTGGTAATTTGGGTTCTCCAAGTGTACCTATCATTCAATAGACAAAATACTCTTCTCGAAAACATGTTAACTTGGACCTGAGGAAGAAGTTCTTCAAATGATAAGTATGGAGTTTGTAATGTACGGAAATGAAATATACTGACTTTCAGACTTCCAAAAAAATCCGAACACCGCAGAAAGACATTCTCATGATATGAACTTAGGGTCAATGACTTGACCACAAAGAAAATATTCGTATTCCTGTACCAATAAACTTCTGAAACGTTATATTACTCGAGTTTTTACGAAAAAATATCAATTTTCACCCTACCCTCTGAAGTGTTCCTTTATCGCGTGCTAACTGGATACCAAATTGGAAGATAATATCTCAATTCGCTCAAAAGTTATTGCACCTACTAACAGACAGAGGTTCAAGCCGACAGACCGACCGACCGACAGACAAAAAAATTTCATTCCAGTATCAAGTTTTCTATATGCTCTGAGACTTTATCCGCCGTTTTAGCAAACAAAAAAATCGAGATATCTGTCACGATATTCCACCCACAAACATTCAATTTCAGCACAGAATACCAGATGTTTGATGAAATTGGAAGTTTTCTAATGAAAAACCGTAAAACGTTGTATTACTCAAGTTTTAACGAAAACATATCAATTTTCAATAAACTATTCCCCATCCATCTCCTACCCTCTGAAGCGATTTTACCCAAAAACAATCCCAACCGTTCGTTTGTCAGATGCACCCAACCAAGCATTTCAAATCGACCGTGTTGTGGACACTGCCTTGTGGAGCCGCGATCCTCAAATGACGGCCTTCTCGTGCTAAAGTAGCTCGATGTCGTTCGGATCCATGACGACGATTATGGATTCCTTCTTCACACCACCTAGACCAACACTGTAACAATGTTAACACACTGCGTCCTATGCGGCCAGAAATTTGTCGGATTGAAAGACCAACTTCCCGCATACCAACAATGTGCCTAACTGTATACCAAATTTGAAGACGATACCTCAATTCGTTCTAAAGTTATCGTGGCTACAAACATACAGACCGACAGATCGACGGAGCGACAGGCCGACAGACCCAAAAAAATTCCGTTCCCAAATCATGTTTTCTATATGTTTTGACACTTTTTACGACCTTTAAGCGAAAAAAAAGTTGACATTTTTGTCGCGAATGCCATACTTCTACACGTATTGACGATGTGGAAGTAAAAATAAGAACATTATTTAATAATGAGTGGATCCGCCATGGTTTCTTATGCATTCGTTGACTCTTCGAGACATTCTTGGTATTAAGTAATTTATGGAATCCTGCGGAATGTCATCCTAGGCTTTTTGAATTCGGTGACGAAGATCAACTAGGATATTTGGTGGTTGTGGTAAATTACCCAGTATATTGCCAACCTATCCCACAGAGGTTCGCCTATTGACAGGTCTGGGTGGAGAGAAGGCCATGGAAGCAGCGTCACGTTATTTTCCTGCAAAAACCTTGTAATAACCCTTGCTGCATGAGGAGGAGCGTTGTATTGTTGAAAACTAGGTCGAATTCATCTTCGCAGGCGTGGCAGTGCAACAGGCTACAGTATGTTTTATATGTATTCATTTGCATTAAAACTTCTGTCAATAAAAACTAGAGGTGACCTGCTACTGTATTCAGTCCATTCACCATTCCGATTCTATATGCTGTTACACCACTCAAGCTGAGCAGCACGGTGTCAAGGTGTTTGTGGGAGACATAAAATGGTTTATACGAACAAATCCCAAAACGGCGTATACTGCGATATATCGTTTCCATGGAGACTCGTTGTAAAACTCCCAACCAAGTATTTCAAATCGACCGTGTTGTGGAAACTGTCTTGTGAAGCTCAATTGGCACCAACATGTCACATCAATTGCAGAAGCGGCTGTTAAGAAATTAGGTTTCCTCTTACGGGCTCGCAAATACTTTTTACCAGCTAATCTCTATACCTTATATACTTAACAAATAAGACCAAACCTCGAATACGACTCCCACATCTGCGGTGCCGCTGCTGCTTCTACACTCGCTATCCTGGACTCCATCCAGAAGAGAGCTACACGTGTCATCGGTGACCCTACCCACACCCAAAGGCTGCCATCCCTTGGCCACCGACGTGCCCTTGGTGACCTCTCTCTCTCTCTCTCTCTCTTTTATAGATATCTGCAGGCGCACTGCTCAGAGAAGCTTTCTTCCATAGTTCCTCCACCTTCTGCCCCGAACAGAACTACCAGGGGAGCCGAGCGAATGTACCCTTTTACTGTCCAGGTTACCAGACATAGAACATCTTGTTATGCCCGCTCTTTTGTCCCGAGGACTTCCGAGTTGTGGAATTCCTTGCCGGCACATGTTTTTCATTTTCCTCCGAACCTCCAAACCTTCAAGTCCCGAATTAACAAGTTGCCTCTTTCCTCCTTGTCGACACCCATGGTACTATAGTATTTAGACTGTGGGCCCTCGTGGTGTGTTGTTGAAATATATATTTGTTTAAACCGCGATCCTCAAATGACAGTCTTCTCATGCTAAAGTGACGACGAATATGTATTCCTTCTTCAGACCACCTGGATCAACACTGTAACATTGTTAACACACTGCGTCCTATGCGGTCGGAAATTTTTGGGATTGAAAAACCTGCTTCCCACATACCATTAATGCGCCCCCTTTTGAATTCACTTGAGTGATTGCAATTGT
This sequence comes from Tillus elongatus, assembly GCA_964006375.1. Lineage (NCBI taxonomy): Eukaryota > Metazoa > Arthropoda > Insecta > Coleoptera > Cleridae > Tillus > Tillus elongatus. Next base: position 133,689,961 of record OZ023265.1, on the reverse strand, counting down.
TCCGTAAACGCCGCCTAAATACAACTACTTAACGACTTAATAAATTTAGCACAAATTGATACGAAATATTCAAACTGAAGGAAACGCAAATTTACAGAGATCATTTTTTGATAAAACAAAATTAAAAAATTAAGAAAATTCACTAAAATAAAGTATACATTTGTTAAAATTGTTTGTACATATTGTTATAATTTCTGATTAGAAATCAAAAAAACGGAGTAATATAAAAAATTGAATTGCAATTGGTCGACTCTTACTGGGTGTTCGCATTTTTTGGAAAGTCACTGTATAATGTGAGAAAGACAAGATACACCGATAGAAAGTCGAATGAAAGTACTAGAAGTGGTGCGAATAGAAAGACCCCTGCTGGAAGGGATTGAGGAAAGGGAGGTAGAATTTATTAGACATATTCTCAGACATAATAGCTTTCTAAGAACATTATTTAAGGACACCTACATGTGAAGGGGGGAGAGATCCAGCAGGAGAATTTTTTTTTGAAACCCTGGACCAATTGATGAAGTGTGGGAGCCACAATGAAATGAAAATGGCTGCTGTAAACAGTGTGTGTCATGATTGCTAAGGAAGGCGACGTCGCATTTCGACTGTGATGATGGTTTTACCTTTGGTTAGAAAGAATTGCAAGGAGTTTTGCCGTAAAGAAAATTGGATGATTTCTTTATTGAAGGCCTATCTTATTATCGAGCAGAGATTTACTAACTAAAAAAAATACAAGAAAATATACAAACAAAAATAACCTTTAATAAATAATTAACTGTATTGGCGTTTAATATTAACTTTTCGCATTTTTTATGTTTTTGTTTAGTTTTTTAATTGAATGCCTTGACATGTGGTTTCTTGAAAACTAAAATACATTTACAACTTTAGTTATAGTAGATAAAATTATGTAAGTACTATCTTGTAAAATTAGCACATATTTAAAAAAATTCAAAACCTCTTAATATTGAAGAATATTTTACATTAATATTAATACTAATTGATTTTAGCAGGCCAGGTAGCATTAAGAAATATTGCATATAAATGTCAGCAGGTATTATAAATTAATTACATTACAAATTATAAACCTAGATATTACATTTTACGACTATAATTAAATCTTTCTGAAAATGTAAATTTAGAAATGGAGTCTACTTATAAACAAGAAACTAATAAATACAAAATTTCCAGGACTTTCTAGGGAAGCGAGTATTTCCAGGGTAGAGTACAGATTATAAATTGCATTTCCACGGCAACTGCAATCTCCTTTAAAGCAAGTAATACTTTGACATTTCAAATTTTCTTTTTCGTCAGTTCCACCCACACAAAATCTCCAGGGAGGTAATTATGAATTACAAGAGACAAGGTTCTTACTTTTAACATTAAGATTTCTCTCCTCGTTGCAAATAAATATTTATTATTAGCGGACTTTCGCATAAAAACTTCGCTAAACACATCGCGAGTTTTAAATTTTTTTAAAAGTTCTTCAAATGAGCGTGAACTAAGCTCCTACAACAAAATGTGCTATGTCGAACGTGACGAATACTACAAATAATGTCATGAACACACATTTTGGATGTTTTTCATTCTTACAATCAATTTATTAAATTTACTTTAGAAGAAAAAACAGATGACAATGTATCACTCCTAAATACAAGATTAATTCGAACAAATAATAACACCATAATTTTTGATTTGTATACGAAACCAATTAATTCTCAGTGGTATATTGAGTTTTATTCAGATCATGTATTTAAAACTAAAATTACCATTTTATTAGGTATAATTAATAAGAATATTATATACAGGGTGAGTCATAAGTGGTGACCAAAAATGAAACCCCATTTTCTTTGAAAAATTTTAAAGAGGGTATGTTCTATAAAATTTTTTCCTATAATGCTTCATTAAAAAGATACAGGGTGTTGAAGTTGAATTTCCAAAAATTAGATTTCCCAATTTTTTAAAAAGTAGCACATATATTTTGCTAAAACTTCGCATGTGTAGGCTGCTATGTAAGGCGCGTATTCTACCATAACAATTGAATCGGCTAATCCAGCAGTGGCGCGCGTACCCACATGTCATTGGTTATCGCTTAAGAAAAAAAACGGGTAAGCCAATGATTTTTTTTTCATTTTTTGAATCTTACTTTCATTCGTGAACAAAATGACTCTCTTGACAATTTTCTGTACGACGCTTATTTTACGAGTAAGCAATGAATCAGGTAAGTGTTTTAGAGCACAGTTCATGATTTTTAACCAGTCGTTGTTTAGTAGAAAATCGCGATGATACACTTTTATCAGGCTTATAGTAATTTATTTATTACAATAAATGTTCAAAAATGCCTCCATTGGCCTGAATACACGCACGACATCTTTTTAATATGGAAAATTTAATGTCTTGAGGATTCATTGTTGCTTGAATATGACGAAAAGCATTATTTATCAGTTTTTGTAGCTGCTCTGGTGTATTTATTTGTTCACTGTAGACCAGTCGCTTAAAATCAGCCCAAAAATAGAAGTCAAGTGGGTTTAAGTCCAGTGATCTTGCAGGCCAATGTATTGGTCCAGTTCTGCCAATCCATCTTTCATTATAATGTTCATGTAGCCATGTTACAACGTTTCGACTATGATGCGCTGGTGCACCGTTATGCTGATACCACATTATACTTCTTGTTGCTAGTGGAATGTCATCTAGAATGTTTTCTACACGGTTTTCTAGGAGCGCTAAGTACGAAGATCCATTTAAACGTTGTGGCATGACTTCAATGAACAGTGAACCGTTAAAATACCACACCATAAATTAATGGAAAATCTATGTTGAAATGTGCGAATCCTTGTTACATGTGGATTTTTCAATGACCAGGCATGCTCATTATGAGAATTATAAATACCATTTCTTGTAAATGTTGATTCGTCAGACCAGAAGATTAGATTAGGGAATAAGATATTTTGATTGTTCATTTCCAACATCCATTCACAAAAGACTCGTCGATGCACATTATCTCCAGGTAGAAGGCAATGAACATTCTGTCGATGATATGGATGTAAGGCTTCTCGATGTAAAGTTTTCCAAACAAAGCTTTGAGAATATTGTAACTGCGTGGCAATCCTCCGAGTACTTGTAGAAGGTTGATCCATCACTGCATCCACCACTCTCTCTTCGTCTTCAAGTTGATGTTGTCGTCTACCATTAGCTCTAGCGTCAGGACGTTGTCCAATACCGCACTGCCGAAGTCTTGAGAACGATCGAGAAAAAACCCTTGGTGTAGGTTGACGGCGAGTGGGAAACCTACGTTGATATTCCCGACAAGCAGCTAGAGCATTTCCATCAGCATATCCGTAGATAAAAATTATATCTGCATACTCTTCTAAGGTGTACTCCATTATAAGAAGTAAAAGAGTAGAAAATTTTGCAATTTTATAAAGTTTACCACTTACACCTATTCAAAATAATAACTTGTTAACCTAAACGTCAAGTGACACTTACTGACAACTTTGGCAAACCAGACTACTACTTACTAAAATACAACAAAGATAATCGTCGTACAAAAAATTATCAAGACATTGAATTTTCCTTATTAAGATGTCGTGCGTGTATTCAGGCCAATGGAGGCATAAAAGTGTATCATTGCGATTTTCTACCAAACAACGACTGGTTAAAAATCATGAATTGTGCTCTAAAACACTTACCTGATTCATTGCTTACTCGTAAAATAAGCGTCGTACAGAAAATTATCAAGAGAGTCATTTTGTTCACGACTGAAATTAAGAGTCAAAAAAAAATATAAAAAAAATATCATTGGCTTACCCGTTTTTTTCTTGAGGGATAACCAATGACATGTGGGTACGCGCGCCACTGCTGGATTAGCCGATTCAATTGTTATGGTAGAATACGCGCCTTACATAGCAGCCTACACATGCGAAGTTTCGGCAAAATATATGTGCTACTTTTTAAAAAATTGGGTAATTTTATTTTTTGAAATTCAACTTCAACACCCTGTATCTTTTTAATGAAGCATTATCGGAAAATGTTTTATAGGACATACCCTCTCTAAAATTGTTCAAAGAACATGGGGTTTCATTTTTGGTCACCACTTATGAATCACCCTGTATAATTAATAAGAATATTAAAAATATATTATCTGTCTTTCCATGAAACAAATAAATAAATAAAAACACTATAATATTTTTGCGAATTTGGTTTTAGAAATCGCTAATAGAGAAATATCGATAGTGAGACTTTGCAAAAAAAAATTAAAATGAGCGCAAATTTGGACATCTAGACCCCGAGACTAGGGTCCGTTAAAATTTTTATGTTTATATACAGTGTGAAACACACTTATGGAATAAAATTCATTATTCAGCAAAAAAATAGTTTTTGTGGAAAACGCTGGGACATGTGAAGTTTAATTTGTCCAACATTATCTTATAATCATAGTTTAAAAATAAAACTCCCGCCATTTTTCATCGTTAGTGAAGATATAACAAAACTCAGACTCCATTATATATTATGTATTTGGATTTTTATGAAAAGTATTTATTTTATAAACGGACATAGCGCTTATCTTAAGATTTTTGTTTATATACTTCAAATGTAATTATTTCACTAATATAATTGTTCACAGTAGATGAACACTGATTAAAAACAATAAAAATTAATTTACAATAGCAAAATCATTATCACAGCTGCACTACACAAGACTCGTACATACAGATCTCGATGGTGCAGTGGTAAGAACGTGTGCCTCTGAACACACTGGTACTAAGTTCGATCCCCAGTAGAGACACTTTCCCTTTAATAATAATAATAATACCAATAATAACACCCAAATCACCACAACACATATTTCAGAGACCTTACGATCGTTTCGTTGACAAAGTCAACATCTTCAGAGGAAGAAAAATTCTGAATTTTTCTTCCTCTGAAGATGTTGACTTTGTCAACGAAACGATCGTAAGGTCTCTGAAATATGTGTTGTGGTGATTTGGGTGTTCTCCAAGTGTACTTATTAGTGCTCATCACAGGTTCCAGTTTGTTACATAGTGTACTATTTGTGGGAATAATTAAGTTATTTAATTTTTGTGTAAGTTCATAAGAATTCTTATTAGAGAATACAATTACTTTCCAAAATATTCAGTTAAGAATTCTTATGAACTTACACAAAAATTAAATAACTTAATTATTCCCACAAATAGTAAATTAGTCTCATTTGATGTTTGTAGCATGTATTCTAAGATACCCCCTAGGGAATACTTACCCCTATTAGAAAAAGTTTTAATAGAAAAGAACGTAAATATCATAAAAATACAAGAAATAATGAATCTTTTTAATGAATGTATAAAACAAAACTATTTTAAATTTAATAATTATATTTATATGCAAAATGAAGGTCTATCTATGAGTAGTCCGTTGTCACCTTTATTACCCAACATATTTATGGAAAACTTAGAAAACCAAATTTTAACATCAGAATTTTCGCATAATATTGTCTTTTGGTACAGATACGTAGATGATATTTTAGCATGTTTTCAAGGTAGTCATACAGAATTAAAAGAATTTTTTTAATTTTATTAATAACTTTCACACAAATATTAAGTTTACTTTAAAAGAAGAAGCTAGCAGTTGTATAAATTTTTTAGACTTAACAATTAGAAAGTTAGAAAATAATTCATTTGACTTTTCAATATATAGGAAACCAACTTACACTGACACAGTCATATCATACGATTCATGTCACCCTTTTTCACAAAAGCTGTCAGCCTACCATTCTATGATACATCGTGCATTTTCAATACCTATGTCACAAAAGAATTTTGAAAAAGAAATTTCAATAATTAAGCAAACAGCATTTAATAATGGCTACTCTGTTAAAATAATAGATAAAATGATAAAGAGAAAAGAATACAAATTAGCGATTAATTTAATTTATCCAAATATTAGAGTCAAAGAAGACAACAGATACGTTTCTATAACTTATTTTGGAACCATTTCAGAAAATATTTCAAAAATTTTAAATACCTGTACAAATACAAAGGTAGCTTTTAAATCTTACAACATGACGCGTGATTTGATATTTAACGCGAACGAAAAATCTTGTTTCCTGACAAAAGCTGGAGTTTATAAATTAGCTTGTACACATTGTAACGCAATCTACATAGGTCAAACTTCTAGAAATTTTAACACCTGATACAAAGAACATATTTCTGCATTTAGAAATAACCACCCTGACAAATCTACATTTGCAAAACATATTATTGATACCGAACATAGACCTACAGTAAATAACCGCATACAACCACAACATTTTTATAATGACAAACGTAAACTAGACTTTTTTGAAGCTTTAGAAGTTAAAAAGCACACACACGACAATAACTACCTTGTTTAAACGAGCAAACTGATTTAATGAATTCCCCTTTCTTGGATATTATTCTTTCTAATTAAATAAGTCAAAGAAAATAAAGTTAACTATTCTTTCAAAAAAGTTGTAATAAGATAATGAGTTAACGTACGTCCATATTTTCGTTGTATAGAGACTGCTTTTATACTGTTATTGTTTAGTTATTTTATTGTTGTAACTGTTATCATAGTTATTATAGGCTAGTTATATTTTTATGTTAAATATTGACATACATCACATAGACATTTTGAAAGCCTCATCTGTCATATGTGTTTCATTTTATTTTCAATTTGATTAAAAAAAATTGATCAAAACATCATATCATAACACAGCAACAGATCTTTATTTGTAGTTGTCATGATTTCGTTCTAATTCAATTTTGATCTGGCTGAGAATGCTGTCAAGCACCGAAACTATAGTCACAGAAACGTTGAAGAACATCCTAGAACATCCAGAATTCGAAGGGTCACTTGCTCCAGTTAGCTTACGTGCTGGCTACGTCCTTCACCAACAAAAATGAAAACCAACAGTGAAGCCAGAGAAGTAGTCTCCAAGTCTGTATGTAGTAATAACCTATCTTAAAATACTTACTGGGACATAATTTTGATGACGAACTGCATGCACCACGATTATCAGCAAGTGATATAAAAGAATAAGTACACTTGGATAACCCAAATCACCACAACACTACTTTTTAAAGACCTGATGATAATTTCTCTAACAAAGTTAGCGTCATTAGAGGACGAAAAATTCGCCAGGTCATTAAAAAGCTGTATTGTGGTGATTTGGATTCTCCAAGTGTACTTATCAGTGCTCATCACAGGTTCAATTAGTCACTTAGTGATATAAAATAAGTTACTTATGCCAATTACTGGCAATGAAACATGCCAATGGGAGGTAAAGTGCTGACAATAACCAGGCTTTTGGTACGACTTTAAATAAATCAATCAATTTTATGTTTTCTCTACTTTCATATTTTTATTAGTGAATTTTCGTAGAAAAAATTCACTAATGGGGAGATCCCGAATTTTGAAAAAATGTTTGCAAATAAGCGCGAACTAGGACCCCTAGAACCAATATCCGGGGACAGTTTCAATTTTTATATGTTTATATATATATATATATATATATATATATATATATATATATATATATATATATATATATATATATATATATATATGTGTGTGTGTGTGTGTGTATATATATATATATGTATATATATATATATATATATATATATATATATATATATATATATATATATATATATATATATGTATGTATGTATGTATCCGTCTGATAACTCAAACAATAATTAACCGATTTCGATGAAACTTGGCAAGTCGTTTTATTTTATTAATGGCTTGGATGAGTTCGTTGGCCAGAAAAATCGGACGGGATTTTCCGGGAAAATTTTGAGTTTTCTTTCGAAAAAAAAATTTTACTCCGAAAGTAACAAAGCTGTTTTAATGAAATTTACTATATATGTTGCCTTGGGAGAGATCTTACTACGTACTGAAATTCAACTTTCTACGTTTATAAAAAATTGAGTTATTCAAATTTTAATAATTTTTTTCGAATTTTTTTTTCTCCGAAAATTACAGTTATATATATATATATATATATATATATATATATATATATATATATATATATATATATATATATATATATATATATATATGTAGGTATCACACCGATAACTCAAAAAATAATGTGCCGATTTTGATAAAATTTAGCACATACCTTCCTTTTGTAAATGGCTTGGATAAGTTCGTTAGTCAGGAAAATCGGACGAGGTTTCCCGGGAAAATTTTGGGTTTTCATTCGAAAAAAAATTATATTTCCGGAACTAACAAAGTAAGGGCAACCAAATTTGGTACACGGATTTATATCATCATATGTAAGCTACTTACCAAAATTTAGCTCTGTAGGTTTAAGGACAAAAAAGTTATAGGTATTTAAAGAAAAATAAGTTTTGGTTTTCCTCAAAACGTCAAAGTCGCGATTTAAAATGTCAAAATTGGTAACATTTACGCAATGAACCTGAAATTAATATGAGCTATGGAAAGAAAATGTCTTAAGAAGAATGCTTTACAAAGCCTGAACTCTTAGTTTCAATCGTCATTGTCCTTCATTTTACTAAAATATTCCCAGAAATTTCATTTAAAATAAACCCTTTCTCTGATGCTTTGGCAGTAGTGTTGGCTATAGAGTCTATCGGTTAATGGTATATCATTTTTGTCAAATTTTCGTAAAAAATCATTAAGGCTCAGTATATCCGTTATTATGCAAGTTACGAAAAAATGGTATACATTAATTATAGGGTGTCTTGAACTACATCTTAAAAATATTTCCACAATCACAGGGTGGCCCATAAGTCGTTGGTGATTCAATTTTTTTTTTTTTAATCGAACACGCCCTATGTTATTGCATTTTTACATTTTCCATCGAAATATAATACATCTTTGTAAGAAAAGTAATTCGGGACGCAGCAAGTGCGTTATGGTAGCGAATTTTCATTAAATGCTTCAAATATGAATAGCTCAATTTGCTATTAACCTATAAGTTGATCAGGAAACAAGTTTTTTCGGGAACAATTTAAGTTTACTTTCGGAAATTTTTGTACATTTTCAAACAATAAAGTTATTTTGATGAAACATGTCACATTGTTTCTACTATATAAATTGATGCCTGCTTTCTTAAAAAAACATGTTTGCTTTTAAAAATATTTTTATGATTTTTTTTTAATCGAACACGCCCTATGTTACTGCATTCTTGCATTTTCCATTGAAATATAATGCATGTTTGTAAGAAAAGAAATTCGGGACGCAGCAAGTGCGTTATGGTAGCGAATTTTCATTAAATGCTTCAAATTTGAATAGCTCAATTTGCTATTAACCTATAAGGTCGACCAGGAAACCAGTTTTTTCGGGAACAATTTAAGTTTACTTTCGGAAATTTTTGTACATTTTCAAACAATAAAGTTATTTGATGAAACATGGCACATTGTTTTTACTATATAGATTGATGGCTGCTTTCTTAAAAAAACATGTTTGCTATTAAAAACATTTTTATGAAAATTCACTACCATAACGCACTTGCTGCGTCCAGAAGTTTTTAAAAATGTATTTTAATAGTCTGTACTTTAAAGACTGATATAAAACATGATTTAATGCTAGATTAGGAACATACGCTTTTGTTTTGAATTTTTAAAGTGAAAGTTGACCTTAATGATGGATAAATGGGCAGTTTTCGCTAGTATGTATGCCTTTTTTTAGAAATTAAATAGGACTTTTAACTTACCTCTGTGCTTTGTAGTTCAGTAGTCTAAGCTGTCGAGTGAAAAAATGAGATTTTTTATGATCCATCAGCTATTTATACTAAAAAAACATGCCTACTTTCCTAGTTTTTGTTTGCGATTATTTTATATTGTTTTATATCTTTATTGCAGATGCATGTCAGTATGTCTCTGTGTGTATAGTTCAGGGTTAGGTATAATGATATGTAAGATGTATGTAAGAGAAACTAGAATAATAGATCGAAAGTAAAATAAATATTTAGTTCATGAACTTGCAATAAAGTATTATGATAAAAAATCAATAATCAATCAACGATTGCATATAAAAATAAAAAACATCGATGAAGAACCGTAATAACATAAGCTGTATGTTTTATCTTGACTGCGGAAAGCCTTGTAAGATCATGCTAGGAATCTGACCGATTAAAATACAGTGTGGTCGTAAACTTTGTATCCAAATTTATAATTAATTTATTTAATGTTTTCACTAAACCCCTTTGGAACGCTCTCAGTTATTTGGATTACTTTTGTTCATTTCGGCGTGTAGTCTTTGTTATAACCTTGGTGGTAATGATCACTTCAAAGCTTTCAAAAGTTCCTTGAAGCTTTCGTCAATGGCAGGAGCAGGAGATGCTGGTACTGATGCCAAAGCCAATGTTTGATATTGGTTCAGTTTACAACAGATTTCAATTAAGTATAGCATAAAAGTTAAAACTTGCTTACAGTCCAAAGGCAGGGCATTTACAAAACTCAGGAATAATATTTTATGCTTTGAGCCTTTCATTCAGATGTAGGAAACGTATTTTTCGGTACAATACATAGCACGCCAGGAAATTTTCATTGAACAAAAGAGGGCTTCATACGAAGGCTGTGTGAAATGTGTAGAGTTTCCTGGAAAAAAATTAAATGGGGATCACTCTAAGCAGTTTCTTCGATGGCATCCAGTGATGGCTGGCCAAATTATCTCCCATTCGAAGGGCTGCAGAATCGACCCAAGCATAAAAACCTAGGTTATCAGATCAACCCTTCTTAGTTTGAGTGTATCTGGAGGCTTCAACACATCCCTCTCGTCAACTTTAATAAATGTTTAGGGATTTGTATACGAGCTAAGGGAATATGATCTGACAATCCTCTTTAACAGCAATCATCGCTGAGTTTATTGCTGTTGTAGAGCTCATAATTGGCTTAGGATATTTATATTTTCATCTAGTAACAACTTTGGCACTACCCAAATTACCACACACAAAAAATCATAATTAGCGATGTTTGATGAAGGAATATATTAAGTTCTGATTCTAGCCTATCAAAATATTCATTTATCGTGTTTGTAATGATATATCCTCCTGCCCTTTTGATGTTTGGAGATAATCTCGATAAAAATTTAGACCTGTGTCTGTTCCAAAAGGAGTAAACAAAATCTTGACCAGGTATATTTTGTGACTGTCCTGTCTTGACGATCAAGTGATTTATCCATCAAAATGCTTAAAGTTTATAAATCAACAGGATAACCGGAGACATAACCTCAATAGATGATTGTTACTAATAAATGAAATAGCTTAAGCAATATCAGCTTATATACTAACATATTTACTATAAAGGGTGTCTTAACAACAGCGCCGGATTAAATATTTAACAAAAAATACTTGTTTGGAATTAAGCGTATATTATATTTCAACACAAAGAGAAATAGTTGCCATTAAACATGAAATAAAACATCCGGTAAATGGCAACCACGAAACTTCTGGCACATTCTTTTCTTAAAATTCTGAATAACGTTTTTGCATAACTGTGGCTCTATTTCGCCAATAACGTGCCGAGTCTTTTTTTAGGGTGTTCAACTCTTTTTCCTCCACGTAACCATGTAGAAGGAAGTCCACCAGCCTTAGATCGCACGATCTTGGTGGCCAATTTTTATCGCCAAACCGAGAGATGACACGGTCTGGAAACTTCGTCCGCAGTAACTCGATTGTTTCGTATGCTGTGTGGCAGCTCGCACCGTCTTGTAGGCAAAACATATGTTTCACATCGATACGGTCCCATCACTTTGCGAGCTTAAAATGCACAGCAAACAGTTACTTGCGGCGGATGCATTGGTTGTTCGAGTATTACACGAGGATTTTCAGCACCTCAAATTCGACAGTTCTGCTTTTTTACGTAGACGCGGAGTTGAAAACGTGCCTCATCAGAGAAAATAATTTTCTTCGAGAAATCCGCATCAATTTGGTGGCGCTATAGTACCCAATCAACGAATCTACGGCGCTACGAGTGATCTCTTAGACTGATTTCTTGCGTTGTTTGAACCTTATACGCGTGAAAATGCAGATCTTTTGTCAAAATTCGTTGCAGAGTGGGTCTGGTAATATTTAATTCTTGACCACTATGTCTAATAGAAGTGTACGGACTATTAGCCACACTGTTCCTTATTGCGGCTATGTTTTCGAGAGACCGACTATGACGGCGACGAAGAGTGGTCTTCTTGACCATCAACGTGAATTTTGTCTCAAATTTGTTAATTACACGGCGAGCTGTCGACTCATTTGGCGCATTATTGCGACTGAAAGTTGCACTGTGTCCGCGAAAGTTTCCCCTTTGCTGTACTGAGTTTTGACAATAATTAAACGTTGCTCGTTTGTAATTTTTATTCGCATGGTCCGTACATGACAGCTGTCAACACATCAACACCCTACTACTCGCGGAAATAAAATGGCAACAAATTCAAATCCGGCGCCCTGTTGAGACACCCGTTAGGCACTTTAGTATAAAAAGCAGCCTCCCCACACATTACAAGATATTCTCAGAATGTTCTCACAATGTGAGAACATTCTTTTTTCAGGATATTTGTTTCGGAATGTTCTAATAACATTTGTGGAATTTTAAACTGCATCTTGAATGTTCTGAGTACATTCATTCAATCACATCCTAAGAACATTCTTCATCAGTATACTGAGAATATTTGAATAGATCATTATTCAGAATATTCGCTCAGAATGTGCTCAAGATGTCCTTATAATATTATATACCTTACAAATTAATGAAAAAGATAGATGATGATTACGGTATAAGTATAGTGGTGAGAATTATAAGAGAAACTATTTTACATGTTTGATTCTGTTACCTGTTCTGTGTTAAACACATCCAAAAATTGTATATTTAGGCATAAAGCGCATGTCCATACCGAAATTAATGCCAACTTATGATGTTAGGTCCTGCTGTATAAGGTTATATTGTAACATAATTAATTAAAGTAAATAATGTGACATGAACTCGTGAACACGGAGAACACTGTTTAACATAACACATAGTACAGAAGCAACTAAAACATGGTGTCAGGTTATCAAGAACTAAAAGGCACCCAGTAAAGAAACAAATTTTAAAGCATTTCTTACAGTTGACACCAACGAAGGGTTTGCCAATTTTAAAATTTCATAATTTCTCAAAAACCAGACCATTTACTCTTTTGTAACGGAACTTAAGAAGCAACCCGCTAGTTATGGATGTATCTGTATAATTATAAAGATCCATACATAGGTTGAACAATCAAAGATACATTAATTCTGGGTCTCTACGACAAGCAAGTACAACAAAGGATTATTAGGGAAACTGATATTACGCTATCAAAAGTGCAAGAATACTACAAATCTATAGAATTGTGTACAGAACATCTGAGGCTTTTTACTCAGGTAGAAGAAATTAATGATGTAAGTATCAGAAAAGCATAACATCTGGACCTGAAATATGGTAGGTAGATGAGCTGTGTACAATAAAACTTGCAATTTACCAGATATATAATCACTTTGCCAAAGTATGCTTTCACAACCAGAATACCCAAGCTGTTGGCGACACACATCATACATCGGGATATGGAAATAGCTTTAGAAGGTAAAATCAAGTCCTTGGGAGCAAAGCAGAGAGCCACCATACAAGGGAAGGGTCAAAAGGTCTGATCGATGACTTTCAGTTGTAGTTTTTTGTAAGTGCAAATGAGTGTGATTTTGAGGCATATTCTGTCCAACTTAGTTGTATTCTATAAAGGTATAAATACTATTATGTAATGCAATTCCTTTAAAACCACACTGAAAGCCTGTAAGATCAGTAGTCTAGCCAAATTACAAGTTACCTCACTGGGGTAACCTCGAATATTCATCTCGGAAACTTTGTGTTTGGCTGTTAAATTTTCTAGCAACTCGAAGAACACTATCTTTATTTATTTTATTTTTATGTTATTGAAATTTTAATTCTGTTATTATTGTTTTATTTAAAAACATTTCTTTGCATTTGTTAAATTAATTAATCTGAATAAATATGCAATACTCGAATTGTTGACTTATTAAGTATCTGAACGTGAGTTTACAGGTGTGACTGATAGAAGTTAAAATTCTAACATATATGCGAGTTGGGCTTTTTTTTTTGTTCCCTCAGGGCTCGTCCGCGGCCTTGCCGCCCCGATAGCACCGCAACCCTTGGTTGATTGTGCATACCCCTAGTCTTACTCCACCCATTCCAAAATCACTGTGCCTTGAACTAGTCTGCACAGCGATTGGTAGGGTGAAGTTTTATATTGCTCTGTCTCCGGTCTAGAGTGACCGTAGATCAGTTGTCTTTTCCGGTCCAGAGCTATACACTCGCACAAGATGTGCTGGGCTGTTTCCTCCCCCTCGCCGCAGAGTCTGCATGCGAGGTCCCCTTCGAACCGCCCCATTTTATGTAGGTGTTTCTTGACGGCCATGTGTCCCGTCAAGAGACCTGTTGTGTTTCTGAGCTGTCCTCTGCTAAGGTTTAGCAGCTCCACAGCTCTCTTTAAACTGGGTCCGTCAATTATTGTCTTCCCATGTCTGAGCCCTGGACAGTCCGCCCAGTACACCTTGTGTTGGTTTCTGACCCAGGACTTAATGGCTCCCCTGGCAGTGCTCTTTGACACGCCCAGAGCCGGTTCTGGTCCCATAAATGGTTCTGCTGACCCTCTCTTCGCGAGACTGTCAGCTTCTTCATTGCCTTTGACCCCCGAGTGACCCGGCACCCAGATGAGGGTCACCTCATTCTGCCCAGCCAGGTCGCTCGTCTCGTCTCGGCACTCACTCACCAGCCAGGAATTTACCCGTGGGCTACTTAGTGCCTTAAGGGCTGCCTGGCTGTCTGTGGCTATGAGGATCCGCTTGTTGGTGTAGCCCCTCCTCTTGTTCTCCCGCACACAGTGCAGGATGGCGTACATCTCGGCCTGAAACACCGTTGCATGGGCTCCGAGGGAAATACTGTGACTTACCCTCGGTCCTTCCGAGTAAACACCTGCCCCCGTCCCACGCTCCCCGCCAGATCCGTCCGTGAACCAGACGAGCGCGTCCCGTGGTATGTCCGGCGTCTCCTCCCGCCATGCCCCGCGATCAGGGATTTCCACTGTGAAGTTGTTTTCCCTGCACATTCGCGGGCTCGCGAAGTCTGACCTCATTTCAAGCATGGGTTCCTTCACGATCTCCTGAATTTTGCAGTGGCCCCTGAAGCCTGGGTTGATCTTCAGTCTGTATAGTCCTAGCCTGCCCTCTCCCATAATAACTAAGTGTAGGGGGGTAGATCCAGCAACACCTCCATGGCGGCTGTTGGGGTTGAAGACATGGCCCCTGTGATGCCTAGGCAAGCCATCCTTTGGATCTTGCCTAGTTTTTGTTTGGCACTGGATTGTGTCACCTTAGACCACCAGACCAGTGCCGCATATGTTAACGATGCGAGTTGGGCTTGCTTATACGGAAATATATACAAGGCCAGTTAAATGGAGGAAAATTAGTAAATTTTGAAGATAAATCAAATATTTCATAGCTTTGCATTTCCTTAATTTCTGTATCATTCAAAACATGTACACAGGGTATTTCGCATAAGAATCAACACAAAGCAGGGGCATGCAGGTATAACAAAAATATGGTGATTTAGCGCAATTTACCCCTATACTAAGTTGCACCACTGAGAAATTATAAGCCTTCAAGGTGGGGTTTTCAATTTCGAAAAAATCAATATCTGCGTGATACTTTAACTTAGAGAAATAAAATTTGGTACACATTCTGAATATACCAAGTGCATTAATCGATGGTAAGTAGACTTCATTTCAGGCATTTGGATGGGTTGATTAGAGCTGATGCACCCTTAAATTGTCACAATTTTTTAACATATTGGTGGATTTAATAAATTATTATTTTATTTTAGAGGATATATGTCTTTAGTTGTTTTAGAATTTACTTCCCCACAAAATGAAATAATATAATATGTTGAAAATTCTGTTACGTTTTATGGGTTCATCACCCAATTCAACCCTTTGAAATGCTTTAATTGAAATTTACTCACCATCGATTGTTGCTCCTGGCACACCAAAACGTGTACCAGATTTGTTTTTTTAAGTTGAAGTATTACTGGAATAGTGATTTTTTTCGTAATTTTAAAACCATTTTGAAGGCCTATAACTTCTCAGGGGTGCAACTTAGTATGGGGGTATGTTGCATTAAATCACGATATTTTAGGTTCCCCTACACGCCCCCGCTCTGTCCCATTGTCATGTTCATAGAATGTTCGATGAATATATATATATATATATATATATATATATA
Organism: Tillus elongatus; assembly: GCA_964006375.1. NCBI lineage: Eukaryota > Metazoa > Arthropoda > Insecta > Coleoptera > Cleridae > Tillus > Tillus elongatus. Next base: position 133,673,676 of record OZ023265.1, on the reverse strand, counting down.
TATATATATATATATATATATATATATATATATATATATATATTGTACCTTGTGAGAATGTTCTGGGGATGTTTGAATATTCTTTCGAAACATTCCTGGTATATTCTCAGAATGTGTCTGTGCTGTCTGGGTTGGTGGTCCAGTGGCAAGGTCGGGTGCCTCTAGACCCAAAGGTCCGGAGGTCGATTCCCAACATCAGAAGCGTTACATTATTTTTCAGTACATACTGTAAAGTAACACCAATCGAAGTTGTGGCATTGTGTTTGAGCAAGTTGAATGCCTGCACTTTCCTCCGTTCGGAGGGGCGGTAACATCATCGGTCCCGTGTGCCATGCGATGTTGGGCACGTTAAATATCCTTACGTTATTTACAGAAAGGACGGTGTTGGGCAAAAATTCCAGGATGGTGAGGTTAACTGGTCCCTGGCGTCGGTGTGAAGTAGGCCGACGTTAAATAAACAAATATACAAATAAGTATAAAAAATTATGTATTGTCAGGGCATGAGTCAATATAGTTTAGTACTCACATGTGCAGTTTTTGAATCCACAAAAAACTGCAAAAAATGAAACGCACTTCCACTTCCCATGATATATATCATAGTATACTCATCAAATTAACAGTTTGACCAACTTATATACTAAAAATTACCTTTTTCGGCAACCGTCCGGGAAGTACCCACTTCCCGAACACTTTTTCTTTGAGAAAGTAGCATTTCTCCGGCCTAGTCCGGGAAGTACGTACTTTCCGGACTAGGCCGCGAAGAATCACATCGTTGTTGTCATTGTGAATATGAAAATCTTGGTAGGTATGATTTTGATAAATACAGTTGAACATTACCACGGTGGCTGGAAGTGTACCAATGTCGCTGAAGGATATATAGACAATTCACTAACAAACAAAATGAAAATTGCCAATAGCATTCAAAAATTATTACATGAAAACAATCAATATGAAACGGAAACTTTACCTTCTTGTTCTGACTACAAAATGCATTTAAATATACCAAGCATTTCAAACAAATTAAATCCTTTCAATATTAGCAATTGCTCGAATTTTAATATAAATATTAATATAAATAAGAATTAGAATGTTTCTGTTAGTACCTATCTTATGTTCGAATTTCAATATTTAATACAAATAAGAATTAAAATGTTCGAAATTTTGTTCTACAAATAAATATAATAAAGAAATGTGTCTCACTGATTTGTTATTCTACACGGTTGCCGAAAAAATAGTGTACGCAACACGTCCGAAAACAGTTTTTTTGGACTCGCAGACTTCCAGGAGTCGCCTACGGCTCGTCCTAGAATTTTGTCGACTCGTCCAAAAAAACAGTATTTTAGAGTTTTGTTGCTTTTCATCTCACTGTTCTTATTCATCCCATTTTACGACAAGTGTTATGAAATTCTACTAGTTTTTGTAAAACAATCGATTGTGGAATCTTGCTTCTGCAGAAACACATTTGATTACTTTCAATCGTTGTTTGACTTTTATCTGAAAATATAAATGACGCGACTACAAATACACGAATTCCAAATCCAGGAAATACATGTACCTCCTTCAGATATCACTTAGATTCCCATCAAGCAAGTTTCACCTCAGTAGAACAGCTTGAAAGCGACCCAACAATTTAAACATCTTATACTTAAATAAGTGTTACGATGACCTATTGTAAAACCAAATATTATGGAATATTTTGTATAAAAAGATTGTATTAATTTTTATTGTTGCTTGACTTAAATATTTATCTAATCCACTTCCGAATTATCAAAAGCATCAGTGAACATAACAACTGGTTTTACGTATTTCCCTCGCCCACGTAATTTACGTTTTCATACATAACTGGAGGCTAAGGGTTTTTATAGGCACGTCACTTTTCCACTTTTGCAAAGAGCAAAGAACAAACATTGACCTTCTCTTTGATATCTGATTAAATTATCTTTGCGTGGGTTCTCTTTGCATATAGGTAGACAAACTTTTCCGGAGAGCTGACTTAATTTAGTGTTTTATTCCTGGTAAAAAAAACGAGAGCAATAGCATTTTACATAATACACTCTTTTTGCGTTTACTTTCGATGGTGTTAAGTAACAAGCCAGCATTGTCTGCATTGTGTATTTGTATAATCATTAAATTAATTCTGTTATGTTTGCATTGTTTAGTAAGCATAACAATACAAGGAATCAGCTCGGAATGTCTAGTTTAAAATATGTGGTAAGTTCTGAAAAGCTCACTTTTATGAGATCTATCTAATTTAGCTCAACAAGTATGTTGTTTTAAATTATTAAAACTTGATGATCACTCTCGCTTCGTAATTTATCTACTTTTAGTGAATTTTCTCAATCAAATAGAGAGATGGTAAGACTTTCGGAAATTTCTACAAATGAGCGCGAATTAGGACCCCTAGAATCCATATCCAAGGTCACTTTATATATATATATATATATATATATATATATATATATATATATATATATATATATATATATATATATATATATATATATATATATATACGAGTTTGTTAGCGGGTTTTGGTACTCAAATAGACTTAAAAAATGGGAAAAACTTTTTGAAGACGCAATATATTTTAGTGTAAGTATGAAACTAAAACATTACACGCGCGTAGATATTGTACAAGTGATCCTATCTACCAAATTTGAACTCAATTGGTTCAGTAAATCTCGGGTTTTTGTAAATAAAAAATAAGTAATCTACGGCATGACCTGAAATTACGTCTGGATGGACGGATATAATGTTCCACACGGTCAGATTACACACAAAATCTTCAACCTAAATTTTAAACTGACAGGCTACAAAAATATTTCACAATAAACAATCAGCGGGGTTGCCATTTGTCGCAACTTTCATCTGAATCTGAAGATACCAGGAAAACGTATAGCAATAAATAAAAATTAAAAAAAATGTGGTTCAATTTGTTTAAAAGCAATCTAGTTTTATTATGTATAAATTTCACGCTTCCCATTCTTGACGGTATTTAAAAGCCATCTCCCGCTTCTGGTTAATCTGACAACTAACTATTTAACATTTGTTGTTATTATTATTTTAAACAGCAGTGACAAATGACAATTGACAGCAGTCATGAGAGAAACGTGTAGGCCGTGTGTATAACTTCGAAATCCACGCAGTTAAAACAAATAGTAAAAACTCTGGACGCAGCAAGTGCGTTATGATAGTGAATTTTCATAAAAATGTTTTTAATGTAAATATGTGTGTTTTCTTTTTAAGAAATCAGGCATCAATTTTGGTTACCAGTATAACCTATATAGCAAAAATAATGTGCCATGTTTCATAAAAATAACTTTATTGTGTGAAAATGTACAAAAATTTCCAAAAGTAAACTTAAAGTGTTCCCGGAAAAACTCGTTTATTGGTCAACCTTATAGGTTAATAGCAAATTGGGCTATTCAAATATGAAGCATTTGATCAAAGTTCGCTACCATAACGCACTTGCTGCATCCAGAATTTCTTTTCTTACAAACATGCATTATATTTCGATGGAAAATGCAAAAATGCAATAACATAAGGCGTGTTTGATTAAAAAAAAAGAAAATTTGTATCACCAACGACTTACAGCCAAGCATCAGAGAAAGGGTTTATTTGAAATGAATTTTCTGGAAACATTTTAGTAAAATGAAGGAGAATGACGGTTGAAACTAAGACTTCAGGGTTTGTAAAACATCCTTCTTGAGACATTTGATTTCCATAGCCCGTATTAGATTCAAGTTCTTTGCCTAAATGTTGCCGATTTTGACGTTTTAAATCGCAACTTTGACGTTTTGAGGAAAACTAAATGCTTATAACTTTTTTTGTCTTTTGACCTACATAGCTAAATTTTGGTAGGTGACTTACCTATAAGGATATAAACCCGTGTACCAAATTTGGTTGCCCTTACTTTGTTAATTTTCTCGAAAGAAAACACAAAATTTTCCAGGAAAACCTGGGCAGATTTTCCTGGCTAACGAACTTATCCAAGCCATTTGCAAAAGGAATTTATTCACCAAATTTAATTAAAATCCGCCCATTATTTTTTGAGTTATCGGTGTGATATATATATATATATATATATATATATATATATATATATATATATATATATATATATATATATATATGTATATATATATATATATATATATATATATATATATATATATATATATATATATATATATATATATATATATATATATGTATATCTATATAAACATATAAAAATTGAAACTGACCCCGGATATGTGTTCTGCGGAGCCTAATTAGCGCTCATTTGAAGAAATTTTTTCAAAATTCAAAAGTCGGGATCTCCTCATTAGTGAATTTTTTTTAAGAAAATTCACTAAAAGTAAGTAATAATCCAAGCTTTTAATTCTAATGCCAAACAAGCATCCTATCAAATAAATAGAAGTGTGGTAGATAAGCTTCAGCAATGGATATACTGTATTACCAAAGTAAAACCAATTTATTTCAAGAAACATACCTTTATTGTTTTCTTTACTCTTAGTTTCCACTCTTCATGTAGTGTATGCAAAATTTAAGTTCAAACTACATAATATCGTAATGTAGTTTAAATGGTAAACTTGCAATATGATCACGGAGGGTTTTAGAAAATGTTTTCAGTAACATGGTAGTGGAATTTTCCTATACGTACTAGTAAAGGATTTTTTTCACGCCCGAGGAGGTAGCACCCCATACATCAAGGGGCCGGTGAAAGCCCAATGGACGTTTCCGGTTCTGGTGTATGAGTCAGTTTCCCTTATAAACAAAAATGATGATGCCTCCTCCTTGTACAAAAGACTCCGGAGGTAAAATACCACTCCATTCGGATCCCCGGGAGTGGGGTGTACAGGGGGCGCCAGCATCAAGATTTAACATATCCTTCTCGAATATATTTGGCCTAAATTCTAACCTGAACTCCGCCCACTATTTCCTCCAGGCTAATAGGCCCCAACTCCTCTTCCTCACCGAAACCCAAATCAGTGCCAAGACAGCCACTAATCACCTTAATTTCCCGGGGTATGAGCTCCTTACTTCCTTTAGATTGTATGGAGGCGTGTGCGCATACGTCCGTAGCAATCTACCCTGCACCAAACTCCCCAATTTAGACGCTGGAAGAAAAGACATACTATTGGATAAAAACTCTCTCTCTCAGGGCTGCAACTAAATTCATCTGTTGCATTTACCGGTCACCTTCTGACAACAACTTTGTCCAGCTCTTTGACTACCTTTCTGAAAAACCGACTATCTGATTTCTCAATATCCTTCCTCCGAGGTCACTATTCTTGGTGACTTCAATGTCCATAATAAGGAATGGCTAGGATCTTCAAAAACCGATCCACAAGGGAGAGCAGCGGAGGCCTTTGCAGTCAGCAATTCTTTAGCCAATATGGTTCAGCAACCTACTTACTTTCTTCGTATCCCAACACACAGCTCAAATCCCTTGGATCTCCTTCTTACTACAAAACCTGAATGCTATAAGATATCAGTCACCCCTTGGTCGCTCAGAGCACGGCATGGTCACTGCTTTCTGCGCAATGCAACCCGAGGTCACACAGTCATCACACCCACGTACCGTTTGGCACTACAACTCCGCAAACTGGGACGAAATGCGGGATTGCTTTTCCTCATTTTCATGGGCGTCTGTCTGCTTCTCTCATCCTGGCCCCTCTGATATCTCACAAAACGTCACCGAAAATATCCAAGCTGGCATGGAATTATTTATTCCACGTACAGAGAAAATCTCTTCAGCCACACAAAGGCCCTGGTTCTCTAAATCCTCTGACAAGGCCAGACTTGAAAAGGTCAAACCTCACAAAACGCTTCTACACAATCCCAGTCAAGAAGATCGTCAAGCATTTAACGACGCAAGAAACCGCTATGTCCGCATTCTTTCTGAGGCAAAAAACTCATTTAATAACCACATCAAAAACAAAGTCCTCTTAAGCTCCAACAGCGGCAAACACTTCTGGACTCTTGCTAAATCTATTGGGAATAATTTCTGCAAAAGCACGTTCCCACATCTTGTCTCAGGGGATGAAATTGTTTCTACCGCCCTGGGCAAGCCTGAACTTTTTTCTTCGTTGTTCGCCGGTAATTCTACTCTCAACCCACCTCCAAATGTTCAACCACCAACAGTCCCTAATGTCGCGTATAAAATGACGGATATCATTTTCAAAACTAAAAAGGTACGAAAGATGCTCTCTTCTCTTAATACCAGGAAAGCCTCTGGCCTTGACGAGATCCCAGCGATTGTTCTCAAAAAGTGCGCACCAGAACTTGCTCCTGTCTTGACTCGTCTGTTTCAGATATCTTACAATAAAGGCATATTCCCTAGTAACTGAAAAACTGCTCGAGTACAACCCATCCCCTAGAAAGGATGCAAAGCGCTTCTTAGCAGCTACAGGCCTATTTCTCTCCTTTCAGTCGTCTCTAAAGTGATGGAAAAGTATATAAACACCGAATTACTAAAATTTCTTGAAAAACACAGTCTAATCCACGACAGGCAGTATGGATTCCGTCAGCGCAGAATTACTGCCGACCTCCCTTCCTTTGTCGCCCATTTTTGGAACAAGTCGATGGAACTACACGGTGAATTCCAGATTGTTGCTCTAGACATATCCAAAGCATTCGACCAGGTCTGGCACGCAGCGCTGCTTAATAAACTTCCGGCCTATGGCCGCCTACCACCAAAACTCTGTACATGGACAGCAAATTTCCTCTCCAACCGGAGCATTTCTGTTGTCGTGGATGGCCATTCCTCTAAATTGTATCCAATTAATGCAGGAGTTCCTCAAGGTTCAGCTTTAGCCCCTACTTTGTTTCTTCTCCACATCAATGACCTCCTCTCTAGCACATCCAACCCAGTTCACAGTTACGCGGACGACAGCACCCTCCACTCCAATATACAATATTCTAAGCCTGTCTCTTTAGCCCAACTAGATGGGGATCGCAGACTCATGGAGGGTTCTATCTCCGTGGATCTCCAAAAAATATTAGACTGGGGAAGTAGAAATCTTGTACAATTCAACCCCACCAAATGTCAGTTTTGTTTTCTTTCTCATAAGAGATACACCAGCCCTAGACACATCACAATGAACAACCAAGTTATTCAAAATAATGAGTCCTTTTCATTTGTTGGCATTTCTGTGGATCGAAATCTCAATTGGCACCAACATGTCACATCAATTGCAGAAGCGGCTGCTAAGAAATTAGGTTTCCTCTTCCGGGCTCGCAAATACTTAACAAGAAATTGAATAATAGCTTTAAGGTGGCTTGAGTTAAGTTTTTTTTTAAATCTTAAACTCCTACATTGTTTCTAATTAACCACTGTTTTTGAGATTAAGTTACTGAAAAAGATTTGCTACTTAAAGACATTTAGTTCTGCTTTTATTATATGAATGTGCTTGACTTAAGGCCGCCCGCTTGTGGGAGCATAGGTATGGCATATTGAAGAGTCCAAAGAATAACTATACCGGTCTATGTCTTCTGGTATGCAACTGCGTATATATATATATATATATATATATATATATATATATATATATATATATATATATAAGGCTAGATGCATTCTCGCAACAATTAGAACCGTAGATTGGTTTCGCTCTCATTAGAGCTCTTCAGTACAGCATACCACACTATAAAGTAATACGGCTATAGTATCCAGCCTTTCAACAATAAGTGAGTGGTGGACGTGCCGCCATCTAGTTGCGGAACCAAGTAGTATGTTGTCACGCCAGCTCCAAATAACACAAAGTGTTAAAAAAATAGAGACTGTATACAACTAACTAACAATTTAGTAAATTGTTAGCCCTGACAACATATTACTTGGTTCCGCAACTAGGTGGCGACACGTTCACCACTCACTTAGTGTTGGAAGGTTGGCTACTATAGCCGTATTACTTTATAGGTGTATTTTTGCTGCAATTAGTATGCCGCACTGAAGAGCTCTAATGAGAGCGAAACCGGTCTACGGTTCTAATTGCTGCGAGAATGCATCTAGCCTTACATACTTTGTCCCTAGATTAGGGTAGAAATGGGCCAGGGCTAACAATTTACAAATTTGTTAGTTAGTTGTATACAGTCTCTATTTAGAGCTGGCGTGACAACATACTACTTTGTTCTGCAACTAGGTGGCGGCACGTTCACCACTCACTTAGTGTTGAAAGGCTGGCTACTATAGCCGTATTACTTTATAGGTGTATTTTTGCTGCAATTAGTATGCCGTACTGAAGAGCTCTAATGAGAGCGAAACCGGTCTACGGTTCTAATTGTTGCGAGAATGCATCTAGCCTTACATACTTTGTCCCTATATTAGGGTAGAAATGGGCCAGGGCTAACAATTTACTAAATTGTTAGTTAGTTGTATACAGTCTCTATTGTTTTAACCATTTGTGTTATTTGGAGCTGGCGTGACAACATAGTACTTGGTTCCGCAACTAGGTGGCGGCACGTCCACCACTCACTTAGTATATATATATATATATATATATATATATATATATATATATATATATATATATATATATATTTGTGTGTGTGTGTTGGTGTGTAAACTTAACAGTTTAAAGTAACTTATGACAAAGAACTATCCAGTAGCTGCAAAACTTTGGCCTAGAGAATTTTCCAAGGCTTAGGTGTGCCATCTTACCGATATTTTCCTAATTAGGGCGAAAAAACTACCTAAATTATCGCACTAGATAAAATTATTACTTTCCACGCAAAATAAAATATAAAGCGACATTGTTTACGGTCCGAATGGGAATAAGCAAAATAAAACAAGAAGTATATGAGACATTAATTTTTATTTAATGAAAGATATGTTTAATGATAACATTATATGACAAATATAAGTTAAATATATGTTATGGGATATAAATGTTTATTATTATTGTTGCTTTAATCATTATTAATATGCTTGTACATCAATAAAAATATTTTGGGCAAGTACTTAAAAATAAATCAACTCTAATACGAATTTTTGCGCATTAAATACTACTAACAGATAGAAACAATGACGCTAATATGAATTAACTTATTTTAGAGGCTTGAATATTATTAGTTGCTTTCTTGTATACAGAACGTTTCTAAAGATGTGCAGAATATTCTTTTAAGTGATGAAAACCGAAAGAAAACAACGCTGATTCTTTAGCTTTTCCTTTTGCGATCCGATTATAGATACAGAGTGATGAATTTTTAAAATTTTGCCACATAACTGCCTAACAGACCAATCGATAGTAAAAAAATTTTTCGGGTGTGTAGTGCGATCATATTTCTTAAAAAAAAACACAGCATTCAGGGGCGTCGCATCAAAAAATTGTAGGGGGTGGAGAGTGGTGGTCGAAGCAAAAATGTAAGGGAGCGCTGCGGAAAAACTATATATATATATATATATATATATATATATATATATATATATATATATATATATATATATATATATATATATATATATATATATATATATATATATATATATATATATATATATATATATATACAGGCTGTTTCAAAAAACATGCACCATCGCTCGTGGGGCAATTCCTTACTAAAAAAATAAGAAAAAAAGTTACTGTGCACATGGGCCCGGAAACGCATAGTTTCCAATATACAGGAAGTTGAATTTTCTTTTATTTTAATTTTTTATAAATAATTTCAAAACCACTGGATTGATTTTAATGAAACTTGGAACTTGAAAGTGTATTATGAAATTGCATATTTTTAAGTGAGAATCTGCTTACAACTGCGTCAGTGGCGTGCGTACGGGGCAACTGTAAAAATTCATTTGGGGAAAAATATGTGCGCCACTGTCTTTTTACAATTTTGATACATCAGTTATGAAGCTTATTACATAAGCCACAAAAGTTACCTCTTGGTATTTTTTCGTTCAGGGTATCCCCTAGGAGATATGATTAATTTTATAAAAAGGGGCAAAGTACCGATTAGTCGGCGTAATAATAATAATAATAATAATAATAATAATAATAATAATAATAATAATAATAATAATAATAATAATAATAATAATAATAATAATAATAATAATAATATATGTTTACTGCAACCATAAGAATATGAAAAACAAAACATACAGTAAACATTACAGCAATAAACGTGCAAATAACTAACCTACGTAAAACTTATTGGTGATAAACATTGAAATGAATATTACAAACATTGATAAAAAATGATAAATAAAAAATAAAAATAAAAAATGAAAAAAGTAATCGTAAAGACACCATGATTTTTCCAAACTCTTGTTTTTTGTACATTACTCAATTGACTTTAATAACAAAGCTAAATAAAATGTTGAAAGTGACCACCATTAGCGTCGTTACAATTATTTAACCTTCTGCGCAAAGATCTTCTTACTCTTCTGCAAATATTTTGATCTTCTCTAATGCTGTCAAATGCATATTCTATTCTTCCCAACAATTCTTCTCGTGTATTTACTGGTGTTTTATACACTATTTCTTTTAAATGACCCTACAAATAAAAATCGAGAGGATTCAGGTCTGGAGATCGAGGTTGCCATGACACCGGACCTCCACGACCAATCCATCGGTGACCGTATGTGTTGGCTAAATATGTTCTTACAACTGCTGCAAAATGTGCGGGCGCACCATCATGCTGGAGTCACATTGTACCATTTCTCATAAAAAGCGGTAGTAACAACGGCAAATCATTTTGTAAAAAGTTTAAATATGATTCATGGTCAAGACGATTCGGTAGAACAACAGGACCAATTATGTGATTTTCAATAATAGCAGCCCAAATATTGATGGAAAATTGATACTGAGAATTTGCAACTCTTAGAGAGTGTGGGTTTTCATCGGCCCATGTATGTAAATTGTGAAAATTTACGATACCTTTTCGCGTAAATGACGCCTGATCAGTAAATAGTACACGTTTAGAAAAATGTTGGTCGTGCCTAAGTTTGTTTAAGAACCACTGACAAAACATTACCCTTGGTTGAAAGTCTCTAGGTAGAAGTTCCTGGACACGTGTAAAATGATAGGGATATAAACTTTGATCCTTCAGAGTTCTGTGAACTGATGATGCCGAAATATTACCCAGTTCGGTGGCAATAATTCTCGTACTTGTACTAGGATCACGTTCAACTCTATTTAATATTGCCTCTTCAACTCGTACAGTTCGGCGGTATCTTCTGCGTCCAGAGTCAGCTTTTAAAGGTTTTAAAGAACCAGTTTCTCTTACAATACGTGGGAAAATATTTTTGTCAGGAATTCTTCTTTGCGGATAAGTTTCCTGATAAACTCGCACAGCTTGTCTAGCATTTTGATTTGTTTGTCCATAAATTAACAACATATCAGTCAAATCCGCTGAAGTGTACTTAATGAAAACCATCTTGAGAGGAGGAAATAATATTAATGAGCAGCTCAGTATCAACAAATAACTAAAAACGAAAATACTGCACCGTATCAAAATTTAAATAATAGCACGAAAACTCTTTTGACGCATACAAAGCACTTCAAAATTGTAGAATTTAGAGAACTGTCAAAAATTATAGTTTCATGGCACTTTACGATTACTGTTTTCATTACTCCAACGAATCGGTATTTTGCCCCTTTTTATAAAATTAATCATATCTCCTAGGGGATACCCTGAACGAAAAAATACCAAGAGGCAGCTTTTGTGGCTTATGTAATAAACTTCATAACTGATGTATCAAAATTGGAAAAAGACAGTGGCGCACATACTTTTTCCCCAAATGAATTTTTACAGTTACACCGTACGCACGCCACTGACGCAGTTGTAAGTAGATTTTCACTTGAAAATATGCACTTTTATAATACACTTTCAAGTTCCAAGTTTCATTAAAATCAATCCAGTGATTTTGAAATTATTTATAAAAAAATAAAAAAAAAATAAAAATTCAACTCCCTGTATATTGGAAACTATGCGTTTCCGGGCCCATGTGCACAGGAACTTTTTTTCTTATTTTTAGTAAGGAATTGCCCCACGAGCGATGGTGCATGTTTTTTGAAACAGCCTGTATATATAATATGAGACATACTTGGTTCTCGGGTTGAACCGCGTCCAGAATTTATCAAAACTCGACGTTTCGGCTCCCGTTTTGGAGCCATTTTCAAGAGGTAAAGGAAATATGACATGAAATCTAGGGCCTCAATCTGCCTACTCCTTAGATCAGTGGACAAAGGTGGGTTGGGTTGTAGCTCGATTACGGGGCCTCGATCTGCCTACTCCCCAAATCTCGCCGGAGATCGTCTCTAAGGTCTCCGTGTGTTCAACCCTAGGCCTATGAAAGATTTGACAGTTCGTTGCAAGTCTTGTATTGTATGTACCGTTTCGTCTGAGTGCTTCGTTATCAGTGTAATTAGTCGGGTGCGGTCCATTAAATCAGGGGCTTTCGTCACGGTACCGAAAGGATTAAGAGGATTGGAGGTATTTGTTGAGTCAGGTAATGAAGAAATAAAATTGTCTATTGAATTTAGGGTCTTTTTGTGTGTTTCTAATGAAGATATAATAGGTTTCCAAGTAATTGGAAGACGAAGACCATCATCTCTCTTATTTAAACAATCGGGACATTTTTCAATCTCGATCGCTTCGCGGATAAATCTGGTTTGGAAGTTGTAAGCCGGGGCTATTGTTTTGGCATTGTCGAAGTCTATTTTGTGTCCTGTATGAATATGATTGATGGCCAGTCGGATTTTTTAACTGTCAGTGTGTGTTCATATATTCTATTGTGGATGCGTATATTTGTTTGTCCTACATAAGTTCGGGAACAGTCGGAACAAGAAATTTCGTAAACTCCGTGTGATTCGTTTGGAATCGTATCCTTGGAAGTTTTTTATCAGATTTCACAGTTTTTTTCTGTATTGTGAATATAGTTTTGATATCATGGTTTCTAAAAATTCGGCTCATTTTATCGGTGATACCTTTAATGTATGGTAAAATCGCTGTGTGTTGTTGTGTGGACTCTGTCTCTTCTTGTTGTGGTGTAGTGGTTTGTTGTTGTGCGTTTCTAATGTTTCGTAGTATGTGATTGTTGTCGTATCTGTTTTCTAGCAATGTCTGTCTTAATAAGTTTCATTCTCTCTGTTTCTTGTTGTTGTTCGTTAGTCGAATTGATCATGTTACTAGTGTTCGAACCACGGAATTTAGTTGCGATGGGTGATGGTGAGATTGGGCGTTAAGATATCGATTAGTGTGGGTTGGTGTTAGGTGCACAGTTTAAGAAAATCCTCTGACTGGGTTTTTAGTGATGCGTACATCTAAGAAAGGTCAAGAAAAATTATTTTCTATTTCCATGATAAACTGGATTTGGGGGTTGATGTTATTTAGGTACGAAAGTAATTCGTATCTTAACCAGCAGGAAGTTGAGATGATTTGAGGGCTTGTGTCTCGAAGTTTTCCTTGAAAATGTTAGCCAATGCAGAAGAGAATGGTGAAGCATTTGGAGCACCTCGAACTTGTTTGTAAAATTTGTTTTGGAAAAGGAAATAAATGTTTGATATGCAGTGTTCTAGAAGAGCTAAGGTAACGTGTGAAATATTGTGTTTATTATTGAGAATGTCAAGGGTTTCAGATGGAGGTATATTAGTGAATAAGAAAACCATATCAAAGCTAACTAGGATTTCGTTTTGAGAAATGGTGTTGTTTTGAAGAAGGTCAATGAAATGGGTGGAATTTTTGACATAGGATGTAGCGTTTTCCACTAATGGTTGGAGAGTTTTGGCTAGATGTTTTGCAAGTTTTTGTGTGGGTGAACGGTGGGCACTTACGATAGGGCGAATATCAAGCTTATGGATTTTCAGGAGACCATATTTTCTAGGGATGCGAGATGATTTTTCGAGGGGGATTGGTTCTTTTTTGAGGTCAGGACTGAGTTGGGAGTTGTTGATGATAGTTTTGGTTTTACTTTCAAGATAACTTGTAGGGTCGTTAGGGATTTGTTTGTGGTCTGTGCTGTTTAGTATATTGTCCATCTTTTGTATATAGGCTGTTTTTCCAGTATGCTTCTAGCGTTGCATTTGTCTGCTGATAGGATTATAATTTCTATGTTTCGGTTTAGGTCTATGATTGACTGTCGTTCGTGAGAAGTAAGGCTGAAAGGTGGAGGTTTGGCAGAACATAATATCCTGATATCCTGGCAATGTCCTGTCTCGTAATTTCAGCTTCGTCAGTCCGTAGTGTGTTCTATCATCTTCTGATTGAGAAACTATCTTTTATATTGGGGTTGGTGCAAAATTAAACCTTTGGGTAGAACTTTAAAGGCTACGACACTTATGTTGGCATTTGAAAGGTTGTGAGCTACTGTAGTAGGATTGGCATTATGGGAGTGTAGTTTGAGATTTTTGCTGTAATTTTCTTTTCTGTACGTCCGTCTTTTGTTGTGTAACATGCTCTGCTTTACTTTGTGAGAGTCTTTCTAGAGTGTCCCAAAATATATATATATATATATATATATATATATATATATATATATATATATATATATATATATAGGGTTCTTCAACTGACGACGCAACATAGAAATTTCAAATCATGTAAACCAAAACAGGAGTTTCATTTAGAAAATCTAGTACTCTGGACAGAGAAAGCTTCGAATTTCAAGACTATGAACAACTACAAATATCAAATTAAAAGATTTGTACTTTTCATGATTTGTTGTTAATATCACAAACTATCAATTACACAATCGATGAAGAAAGTTCAAATTATAAAATCATACTATTCGGCTAATAGTTTACAGCATGTATATGATTTGTTTAGTGTTCAATATCCAGACCGCCCAATACTAATAAATCGACAGTTCAACGATTGGTGGCGAAACTTGAAACCAAGGGTAGACTTTTGAATAACTGTTAATGCGGTAAAGAATTAAATGGAAATCATTCAATTAAATATAATGCAGAATATAAAATTTTTTAAACAGGTGAATAGTAACAGAGAGTCAATACCAGTGCCATCTGTTGAGTCTGAAATGTATATCCCATCAGAGATGCAAGTGAGGGAGAAAGGTACAGGTCAAGTTATCAGAGGCAAAAGTGTGAAGAAATCTGTTAAAAGTGGTGTGCAGAGAAATGGCAAGGCTTTCAATGAGTCCACCTAGACTCCGGCAAAAAGCGAAGCTGCTAGTGGTGTAACCGTTAGCCAGGTATCTGCGGCAGTTGAGAGGATTGCGGTTGCTGCTAATCGAAACAGATTACTTCTCTTGTTGATATGAATACTGACAAAAGTCCATAAGAATGGAAAACTGCAACGTCGCAAAAAATGCTTAAGGAGCAGAATCGGAGAATTATCGACAACTGTGATAGCGTCTCTGGACTGAAGGCGGTTGCCAATCGTGTTACTTTACCTGTCTATAAGCTTGCTCCAGACACGAAGGATGTTGATGTTTTGAATTATTTAAAGCCCATATGTCCGGAGATTGTTTGTGAAAAACTTAATTCCAAACATCCTGAGTATTACTCGTCTTTCAAAATTTGTGTAGAGGACTGTAATTTAATTAAAGTAATGTCACTAACTTGCTGGCCCAGCGTACATGTGTAAATAAGTTTTTTTACTCAGGGGTAAGAAAATTAAAAATCAGTTGAGTATTAAGCCACTCTCGATATTTAACCAAAACATGCAATCTCTGGGCAATAAAGTTAATGAATTTCAAGCATATATATATATATATATATATATATATATATATATATATATATATATATATATATATATATATATATATATATATATATATATATATAACATAAAAAAATTTAAACTGACAACGGATATGGGTTCTAGGGGTCCTAGTTCGCGCTCATTTGGAAAAAAAATTGCAAAGTCTCACCATCGGTACCTCTCTATTAGTGATTTTTTTAAAATAAAAATTCACTAAAAAAGTTTGGCTCTTTTAAATATATTCAAAAACACATTACATTAAATTTAAAAACAGATCAGATCAAATTCAAATTGAAAATTATTCAACTTTTAATGTTTAACTGAAATAATAATACTCAACTAATAAAATATCAAACATGCATTTGCAGCATTAAAAATTAATATTTTTGAAACTAAAATAGAGGTAATGTTTTTCTAAACTAGAAATGTTAAATAGTCATTTAGATTTAAGATAATGACTTGATGAATGCAACTAAGTAATTAATTTAAATGAACGAACATAAATTAAAACTTTCAAGGCAGCTAGCACGTTTTAGTGAATTTTCTTGAAAAAAAATTCACTAATGAGGAGATCTCGACTTTCGAATTTTGAAAAAATTTCTTCAAATGAGCGCTATTTAGGACCCCCGGAACCCAAATCCGAGGTCAGTTTCAGACTTTATATGTTTATATATATATATATATATATATATATATATATATATATATATATATATATATATATATATATATATATATATATATATATATATATATATATATATATATATTTATGTGTCACACCTATAACTTAAAAAATAATGGACGGATTTTGATAAAATTTGGCACATACCTTCCTTTCGCAAGTCACTTGGATAAGTTCGTTAGCCAGGAAAATCCGCCGAGGTTTTCCCGGAAAATTTTGTGTTTTCTTTCGAAAAAAATCGAAAAAAAATTATATCTCCAAAATTAACAAAGTAAGGGCAACCAAATTTCATACGCGGGTTTATATCATTAGAGGCAAGTTACCTACCAAAACTTATCTCCGTAGGTTAAATGACAAAAAAGTTACAGGCATTCAAAGAAAAATAAATTTGGGTTCTCCTCAAAACGTCAAAATCGCGATTTTAAACGTCAAAATTGGTGAGTACCTTCCTTTTGCAAGTGGCTTGGATATGTTCGTTATCCAGGAAAATCCGACGAGGTTTTCCCGGAAATATTTGTGTTTTCTTTCGAAAAAAATTTATATCTCCAAAATTAACAAAGTAAGGGCAACCAAAGTTTATACGCGGGTTTATATCAGGTTACCTACCAAAATTTAGCTCTGTAGGTCAAAAGACAAAAAAGTTATAGACAAAAATAAATTGTAGTTTTTCACAAAACGTCAAAGTTGCGATTTAAACGTCAAAATTGGCAACATTTAGGAAAATAACTTGAATCTAATACGGGCTATGGAAATAAAATGTCTCAAGAAGAATGTTTTACAAACCCTGAAGTCTTAGTTTCAACCGTCATTGTCCTTCATTTTAATAAAATGTTTCCAGAAAATTCATTTCAAATAGACCCCTTCTCTGACGCTTAGTCTTAGCTATAGAGTTTATCGTTAATAGTATATAATTTTTGTAGAATTTTCGTAAAAAAAATCAATAAAGCTCAATATATCTGTTATTATACCAAATATGAAAAAAATTGTATATATTAATTATAGGGTGTCTTAAACTACATCTTAAAAAATTATTTCTACAATCACAGGGTCGTTGGTGATACAAATTTTCTTTTTTTTTTTTTTAATCAAACACGCCTTATGTTATTGCATTTTTGCATTTTCCATCGAAATATAATGCATGTTTGTAAGAACAAAAATTCTGGATGCAGTAAGTGCGTTATGGTAGCGAATTTTGATCAAATGCTTAATATTTAAATAGCTCAATTTGCTATTAACCTATAAGGTTGACCAAAAAACGAGTTTTTTCGGGAACACTTTAAGTTAACTTTCGGAAATTTTTGTACATTTTCAAACAATAAAGTTATTTTGATGAAACATGGCACATTGTTTTTACTATATAGATTATACTGGTAACCAAATTTGATGCCTGCTTTCTTAAAAAAAAACACACATTATTGCTATTAATAAATAGTTTTATGAAAATTCACTACCATAACGCACTTGCTGCGTCCCGAGATTTTTTATTTTCTAATACATTTAAAGCTAAGAAAGGAAAACATATTGGGTGCATGTTTAAACCAAGATTGTGGCAATTGTTTTTGCTTATCTTGGAATCTCAACAGAAATTTAAAATTTCAGAAACTGATCGAGGTTTTCTACAATTATTTAGCAAAAATTTCCAAACCAAATATATACAAATATACTAAAAGAAGATAGATGCCGCTTTCGCGAAAACATTTCCATACGTTCCGCTATTAGCTTTTTAAAGCTGAACAACGTCGGAAACGATCAGAAATTATGAATGGTTGATGTGGGATCCCATCCGGGTCTGGTAAAATTTGCGGTGGTCTAAATTCATCTTCTATTAACAACACCAGTCAATAGAGACGATAAAAATATTTACAAATGATAACACGTTGGGGGACACCATGAGAGGCAAATAGGCACCTCCACATTTATCAAATCCTAACGACATAAATGATTACTTATTTTCTAATTACCAGATGAGTTCCAACTCCAATACTATGATTCGGTTTTATGATACTCTTGAACTCAGAAGTGCGGACTGTTTCAGTTTTAAGCCGATGTTTTATCTTCCATGTCTTATCCTGGTTGTGGTATTGACGAAATTTCTATTGACATTCATAAATAAGGATATAAAACACTTAGTAAATTGTTTTTTTGAAAGAAACTTATTTCAGTGCGTTTGGAAAACAGCTCTTGTAATAAGTTTTTACCAAAGACTTGGTCACCTAGAAAATTTTCCTATCTGAAACTTATTGGTCTTCCACCCGCTTTGTCGAAGATTTTATGATTTTATAAATAATTATGTTTCACCAGGTACTCAAATGCATTGAAGGTCAAACAATCATCTTGTCGTATTACCTGATAGGCTTTAGAAAGGGGTGCAGTACTGGTTGTGTTTTGACAGATGTACTAGGTGACGTTGCAAGGCATATTCATAACAAAAAAATGGCTGCTCCAATTTTATTAGATTACTCTAAGGCCTTTGACACTATCATCATGAACTTATGTGCTCCAAGCTTGTTGTCTATACGTTTGATAACACCCTACTTCAATGGTAGATGTCAGGAAGTTATTGTTGACATTATATCGTGGCCTCAGCTTGCCCCTTTAGATGTGCGTCAAGAATCGACACTCGGTCCTCTTTTATTTATTATGTGTACATCTGACCTGTTGCGTGCTATTTAATACTGCTTCATTCGATGTTATGCTGATGACACAGATATATTGAAACATCAAGCCCTACAAATACCACATTGCTGAATATCTGATTAGTGCATACTGTAAGCAAATAAGTGTGCTTTCATCTCAGCACAATCTTAAATTAAATGCTAATAAGTCGTTGGTGATTTATTTTCGTGGAATTTCTGTTAGCGAACTTAAATCTAACCTTAATTTGATGCTGGATGACGTGAAACCACCTGTTGTTGAGACCACAAAGAGCCTAGCCGTATACATGGACTTGAAATTAAAATTTAGAGATAACAGGAACTTTATTTTTAAAACGTCATATCTTTCTTTGAAGGCGCTGTACTCTAATCAGCATTTATTGAGATATCTTATAAAAATTATCTTGACTGTGTCTTTGGTGTTGTTGCATTTCAGTTACTGTTACTGTGACTTTGTGTATGGCAGTAGGGATCAGTACACTGTGCGAAAGGTACCGAATTGTTGCTGTAGATTCGTTTTCAACTTCCGTAAACATAATTACATAACGTCAAAGATAAAGGAGTTGGGGTTGTTCAGAATGGTCCATCGTAGACAGTTACATTTTGCTACCTTCACTGATAATGCCATGATTAGTTCCACTTCAACCTACCTTAGAAGTAGGTTAGTAAGAAGGGTTTCGCAGCACATCGTTAACAAAAGACATTCAGACGCATTCGCGTTGTTTAATAGATGTTTCATTTATAGCGCTCTGAAACTGTACAATTCGTTTGCAACTCGGATGGACGCTTTGAATTCTAGACTGTTTAAATCTCAATATAAAACCTATTTATTAGCGCATTCTAACATCTAACTGATTCCTTGGGTTGGCTGGTTGGGTTTTGTTTTCTTTGTTTTGTGTCTGTGTTCATTGTTCGGCTGTTTATACGCTGTAATTGTTTTATACATTTGCAATCTGAGTAATCGGAGTGCTCTTACCTTGTTTATAGTCTATTTAAAATTTATTTGGAATTTTTATAACCAATAGACGACACCAGGGTTGAGTGTAAGAGTAGCTACACTCCGCCATGCGGCAGTCAGTTACACTTTTTGCCTGTATGATAATGTTTTGGGATGTATACCACATTTTCATGTGAATCTCTACTTATATATTTCAAGCGATATTTTAGTTTTGCATTATATTCAAGCCCAAATTGCATCAATTGCAGACATGTTTAAAACTGTTTGTGAGATGGATTGTAAAATTTATATACCAGTAATAACTATCACTAATAATATCCATTTGGATTATTGAAACTTATTAAATAAATAAGGTATTAAATAAAGTCCCCTGTGGGTCCGGGGACTAACTAAAAGAATAGGCCCAAGGTAACTCCTGCCTGTCGTAAAAGGCGACTAATTGGAATCAAACACTGGCGGGAGTCTTGGGGGGAGGCGGATATCTCTGGGGAGTGATGTACACCCGGATTTTGAGGTCTCCACTCTGGGCTTAGAAATGGATGGTGGCCCGCGCTTGATTGTTACTCGGGAGCGGGGTTCCGGAAGGGTGCCGTCTTGGGTTGAGTGCTGGCGGGTGTCGTGTGTCTAGACGACCCGGAGGGGGTTGACAGCTCTGATAAGTGGTAAACACCCGGAGTTTGAGGCCCCCACTGCGTGCTTCGGAACGGACGGATGGCCTCGCTTGTGCGATACTCGGGAGCGGGGCTAGATGGGATGTCGCCTTGAGTCTAGCACTGGTGCGTGTCGGGTCTAGACGAACCCTGAGGAGAGCTGAGATCTTTAGGGGTGGAATAAAACTAAGGGTTGAGGCCTCTTCTGTGAGCTTCGAAACGGACAAAGACCCCACTTGGATGCTGCTCGGATGCAGGACTTCATGATACTGCACCGAGTCAAACACTGACGGATGTCTGGTCCAGACGAACTCGGAGAGATTACACCTGGAGACTTGGGCCTACTCTGTGAGCATCGGTACAGGGTAACGACCCCGCCTGGATGCTGCTCGAAGGCGGGACTTCATGATACCGCCTCGAGTCAATGAAACACTGGCGGAGGTCTGGTGCAAGTGAGGCGGGGGGGGGGGGCATCTCTGGGGAGTGATATGCACCCAGAGTTTGGCGCCTCCACTGTGGCCTCAGAGACTGACAATTGGCCTCGCTTGGTTGTTACTCGGGAGCGGGGTTCCAGATGATACCGCCCTGGATTGAGCCCTGGCGTGTGTCGTGTGTTCAGACGTCCCGGGGGGCTCTGATCTCTGATGAGTGGTAAACACCCGGAGTTTGGAGCCCATACTGTGTGCTACGAAACGGACGGACGGCCTCGCTGGGGTGATGCTCGGGAGCGGGAGACGATGGGATGTTGCCTTGAGTCTTAACACTGTTAGGTGTCAGGTTTGGAAGAGCCTGAGGGGAGCTGATATCTCTAGGGGTGGATTACAACTGGAGATTAGATGCTGCTCGAGAGCGGGACTTCATGATACCGCCTCGAGGCAAACACTGACGGATGTCGGGTCCAGACGAACTCGGAGAGAGGTTATCTCTCTTTGAGCTTCGAAACGGGCAAGCGACTTCACTCAGATGGCAGTACACCTGCCAAACAAACTTTCACCCTCAAGAAAAGATCGACTCCCTCAGGGAGCTGGAATTGATGGGTGAAATATAAGACAATTAGACGTGAGCCACAATAGACCTAAGGTCGTGGTGGAGGGACTGGAATTGCCCACTCACAATAAAATCTAATCTAATCTAATCTATTAAATAAAGATGTTTATTATTATCATTATTGTTATTATTAAAGTTCGGTAGGATTTTTGTATCAAATAGTTCATGAAAGGTAAAGCATATGTGTCTCTAAGACTCATGAATTTAATTGTTGCCGCACAATATCTTCTCGCTTTTTGAAAAGTTGGATATATATATATATATATATATATATATATATATATATATATATATATATATATATATATATATATATATATATTCGCATTCCAAAGCTTATAGATGATCTTGAAACGAGCGAGGATTTGTAATAAACTGTTCGACACGTGTGTAACTTGACATTAAAAGCGCTTTTCGACTAAAATATTTTGCCGCAATCGGATGTACTAACGAATCAATTTCTGAGGGATAATGTCGATGATCGTATCTATAGAAGAAGCTGAAATCTCAAAACTTTCTTCTGTGGTCTAGAGAGGGAAGATTAACAGTGAACTGAGATTAATCTCCTATGAAGCGAACAACTCAGATCTTAATATAATCTGGGAGGGACAATGTTGTCCTTGGGACAGCACCCCGCGGACATGAGTACAATATTTCAACTATAGACGTAACGTAGCTATTCTTTATACAGAGTAAAAATCTGCTGTGATGAAAACACACTTTTAACTGGAAACAGAAACCCAAGCTTCTCTGCTGCTGCTACAGTTATAGCTAATGTAGAGAGCGTGGATATTTTGGACAGCATTTTGTCAGGCAACTGAACAGCTGGACGCTTTGGTTCCGCTTCCTAAGTAACAATCAAGAAATGGCTCATTCATTTTATGTACGGTTTAGTAAAGGAAAATGCGCGAGAGGCAAGGCGTTTATATGCAGAACGTTTTCCTAATAGACGAATAGCATGTCCAGAAACATTTAAAAGATTGCATCTCAGGTTGGAGGAAGCAGGTAGCTTTGCAAAAAGGAAAATAGGTAGCCGACCATTTACAGTTAGTACCCCACAGCTTGGGGAAGATGTTTTAAACATAGTGGAAGAATATCTAGGCGCAAGTACGAGAGAAATCGGAAACGAGTTGAATGTTAATCACAAAACAGTTTGGAGTAGATATATCAAAGTACTAGTTACTTGATCCTTATCACTTATAATGAGTACAAGCTTTGTTGCCTCGAGACTTTTTAGCTCGAGTTAATTTTTGTAATTGGTCTCAAGAAAATTCTTTAAGAGCCATAAATTTTCCGGCAAAATCCTATTTAGAGATCAAACGAATATTTCGGGAATGACACTACGAATTTACAGAATAACCATATTTGGGCTGAAGATAATCCCCATCGAAAGATATATTTTCATTTAATGTTTGGGCAGGGATTATTGGTGGTGGTGATGGTGCTCAAAAGGTAGTATGCCTCGACTGCACTGTGATTAGCCACAGAGATTATTGGAGATACCGCTTTTTTTTCTAAATTGACTTAATTGTGATGTCTATTATAATTTTCTTGGAGACGCACAGTCAAAATTGATGGAAGCAGTGCCATTAAGAATGTGAGTTTTAATGTGGCTCATGCATGACGGCGCCCCCGCTCACTTTCCAGTAGGTGTTAGAAGTTATTTATATCAACAATATCCTGAGCGTTGAGTAGGTAAAGATGGATCTCACCCATGGCCACGCCGATCGCCGGTTCTTAGACATTTCGACTTTTATTTCTCGGATCAACTTAAAGAACTTGTAAATGCTACTCCTATTGAAACTGCATAGAAGCTTTAACTGCGTGTTAACTGTTTAATACGATTCGCGAGTTACATCACCCGGTATAAAGCTGTGTTAGTAACCTGCCTACATGGTGTGGTAGGATGTAAAGCAAACAGTCAACAGTAGATATGTGAAAACTTCTGATTAATTAAGTTTAGTGTATTATTTGTTTCAATTGTTTATTTCATAATGTTCCCTAAGCACAACATAGTTAATAAATACATGTAGCAATTCCTTTCACTTTTTCAGTACAAACTGTAACATTAACATCAGCCGAGGTTCTGGCGTTGTATTTGAGTAAGCTGAATGTCTGCACGTTCCGCCCTTCGAAGGGGGCGTAAAGCCGTCGGTCCCGTATCCATGCGATGTTGGGAACGTTAAAGATCCCTACCCTCCTTACAGAAATGCAGGGGTTCGGCAAAATTTCCAGGATAGTGAGGTGAAACTACTCCCTGGCATCGGTGATTGGCCATCGTCGCGGAAATAGGCCGACGTTAAAGAAACAAAACACACACACACACACACACACACACATGTAGCATAGAATATTATGTTAAAATATATTACGAAAGTTTCAACATTAAACGTCGTGTGTATTTCGCCTGTGTTATATTTTCGAAATAAAGCTTTTTTTTAATTTTTGAGTGCCAAACTCGGTATTGAAATTTTCCAACGCGTTAGAGACAATTTAACACTTCGAGTAGATGGATGTTTATATTTAAGTAGAGGACGTTTTCAGAAGTTTATTTGACTTGTGCTCATGTAGTGTTTAATTACGTTTTGTACTGATGTACCACATTTTATATGTTTTTGTTTCTTGATAGCTCGAAGGACCTGATTATGTTGTGTTAAATTAAACGCTGATGTTGTAACACTTAACATTTAATAACAAACTGTTAAACTTATACAAAGTTACTAATATTATGGTATGCTTTAGAGTTCATGAGAACTCTACGAAATGATTAGTGATTATGCTATGACAAGCGTGGTGCTTGTCTCGAGTCTGTAGAAGAACTACTAAAATGATTAGTGATTATGCTCACAAGCGTGATGCTTGTGTCGAGTTTACAGAAGAACTGCTAAAATGATTAGTGATTATGCTGACAAGCGTGGTGCTTGTTCGGAGTCTATATAAGAACTGCTTTTTGAATATTGAATTTGCCTACGCTAGCTACTACCTCAGAGAGGGTAGCAGGCGTATGGCCAATTGTAAAGAAGAAATGACCCTTGTTGGGTTATTCCTAATCATGTTTAGAATTACATTCTACAGATGGTAAATATCACAACAATGAACTCTACTGAGAAATATGTAAATTTTAGAGGTCTAATCCTCCAGACAAGACGCCTTAACATGTAGCTTTAAAGTTTTTAAATAATTTATCAAAATATTTCTACTTGCTATAACAATTATGTAATTACTAAAAAGAACAAAAAATTTTAACACCCTGTATTTCGAAAACGAAGCTTCATTCGAAAAGCTTTTATACTACATTTTCATCTTAAAATTTGGTGAGGATACAACTCCTTTATTTGGCCAGAAAGGTTAGAATTGTTAACTTTAATTCGGCGGTTTGTTTAATAGTTCCATGAATAATTGATTAATAATATAAGTAATTTTGAAAAGGCCATCGGTCATAGTCGGCTTAACGACTGACATTGTGCAGCTGATGAATTGCTATTGGTTAGTCTAAACAACAAATACAGGGAGATCTCAGTATCTCAGACTTATCTCGCTTTGTGTCTATGTTTTTCATAATTTAAGTAAAAAGTTGGTTTGCTTCTTTATTTCAATTTGAATAAATATTTTTTAAAACACAAAGGCACAAGGCAGATTTTACCAAATTTGTTAATTTATTTTTGACAATAGTGAAGGGAGGGGCACAATTAAAAAAATTTGCAGGAAGGTTGTAATTGCTAGTTACGCCACTGGCTCTCTAAACTATGTCTTTCGGTTGATAATGTATAGTAATTGATTATTTATCAACGTAAATATACTACTAAAACTGCTTGTATTAATTAATTATGATATCCTAAATGTTATATTAATTATTTGTTTGAATTGCAATTTAAAATTTATGGAAGACACGTGTACGTATAAAATATGTACTTAAATACTTTTATCTAGAAATAATTCAAACAACACTCAAACACGATTATAATAAAATAGTGTTAGTGATAATTTTAGGCATTATTTATTTTTATAAATAATTTACGACTTACAGATTAAACTGTTACGTCCCGATTGTTTAAATAAGAAAAATACTTAATGATTATCAAAGTTTTTGGTTACCTACCTGAAAACCTATTAAATGTTTATTGCAAATAAACCAGGTGTCCACTAAATTAATAGGTAGATTCATTAGCGTATCACCTAACCCAACAAATATATTTAATCCACTTATTACCGTTATTCTGGTACCTGGTACAAACCGGACTAACGACTGCGATAGCGACTCAGGTAGACACCTTGCTATAAATACTTTAATCCTCGGAATACCGTTACTCCGGTACCTGACTTTGTAAAAACCTAACTAACCCAACTAGTAAATCCAATAACGACTCAGGTAGACGCCCTACTATAAATACAACAGCACCTTCAAGCAACAGTCAGATTTCTCTCGGGTATAGGGTAGAACACACTGAAACCTGGGAGACGATTTCCAGTGAGATTCCCGGAGTAGGCAGATTGAAACTCTAGAGTTGCTTCCCTTTAATATGCCCTTATCCTCTTGAAAAATGACTCTAAATCAGAAAACAAAACGACTTTTAGCTAACTTGAAAATCAATGATCAAGCCAAGGTGCCTGCCCTGGGCGGTATATTTAAGTGTTCAAGTGTGGCACACCACCAGACTTCGTCAAATGATCGATTATCAGTGGCAAACAGGAAATTTGACGAACAAACCTAAATGGAAGCAGTCAGACAATATGGTCGACAAAACATGTGGTTGTGAAAACCGTTCAACTATTCTTCCGGAAGTAGTCAAATCCTTGGAAGACATTCAAAAAATTTCTAATGCTAAATCAAAGTACGAGGCAGGTGATCTTATACATGCTGTTAAGAATTTTGAATTTATTATCAACTTAACAATTTGGACTATCATTCTTCAAGAAATAAATTAAGTAAATATAGAAATTCAATAGAATTTTTTATTTCAACAACACACCACGAGGGTTTACAGCCTAAATACTATCGTACCGTGGATGTGGACAAGGAGGAAAGAGGCAACTTGTTAATTTTGGACTTGAAGGTTTGGAGGTTCGGGGGAGAAGGAAAAACCTATGTCGGCAAGGAATTCCACAACTTGGAAGTCCTCGGGACAAAAGAGCGGGCATAACAAGATGTTCTATGTCTGGTGGCCTGGACAGTAAAAGGGTGCATTCGCTCTGTTCCCCTGGTAGAACTGTTGGGGGCAGCAGGTGGAGGAACTATGGAAGAACGCTCCTCTGAGCAGTGCCCGTGCAGATATCTATAAAAGAGAGAGAGAGAGAGGTCACCAACAGCATGTCGGTGAGCAAGGGTCACCGATGAGACGTATAGCTCTCTTCTGAATGGAGTCCAGGATAGCGAGTGTAGAAGCGGCAGCAGCACCCCATGTGTGGGAGCAGTATGCGAGGTTTGGTCATATTTGTGAAGTATATAAGGTATAGAGATTAGCTGGTGAAAAGTATTTGCAAGCCCGGAAGAGGAAACCTAATTTCTTAGCAGCCGCTTCTGCAATTGATGTGGCATGTTGGTGCCAATTGAGATTTAGATTCACAGAAATGCCAACAAGTTAAAAGGACTTATTACTTTGAATAACTTGGTTGTTTATTGTGATGGGTCTATGGCTGGTGTATCTTTTATGAGAAAGAAAGCAAGACTGTGATTTGGTGGAGTTGAATCGTACAAGATTTCTACTTCCACAGTCTAATATTTTTTGGAGATCCACCGAGATAGAACCTTCCATGAGTCTGCGATCCTCATCTAATTGGGCTAAAGAGACAAGCTTAGAATGTTGTATATTTAAATGGAGGGTGCAGTCGTCCGCGTAACTGTGAACTGGATTGGATGTGCTAGAGAGGAGGTCATTGATGTGGAGAAGAAACAAAGTAGGGGCTAAAGCTGAACCTTGAGGAACTCCTGCATTAATTGGATACAGTTTAGAGGAATGGCCATCCATGACAACAGAAATGCTCCGGTTAGAGAGTAAATTTGCTGTCCACGTACACAGTTTTGGTGGTAGGCCATAGGCCGGTAGTTTATTAAGCAGCGCTGCGTGCCAGATCTGGTCGAATGCTTTGGATATGTCTAGAGCGACAATCTGGGATTCACTGTGCAGTTCCATAGACTTTTTCCAAGAATGGGTGGCAAAGGAAAGGAGGTCGGCAGTTGATCTGCGTTGGCGGAATCCATACTGCCTGTCGTGGATTAGACTGTTTTTCAAGAAATTTTAGTAATTCGGTTTTTATATACTTTTCCATCACTTTAGAGACGCCTGAAAGGAGAGAAATAGGCCTGTAGTTGCCAGGAAGCGCTTTGGATCCTTTCTTGGGGACGGGTTGTACTCGAACAGTTTTCCAGTTACTAGGGAATAGCCTCTATTGTAAGATATCTGAAACAGATGAGTCAGGACAGGAGCAAGTTCTGGTTCGCATTTTTTGAGAACAATTGCTGAGATCTCGTCAAGGCCAGAGGCTTTCCTGGTATAAAGAGAAGAGAGCATCTTTCGTACCTTTTTAGTTTTGAAAATGATATCCGTCATTTTATGCGCGATATACGATTCTCGCGCGTTCCGTCGTCTCAATAAAGGTTTCACCAAAAATTTGCCAAAATGACGGTTTCAGTAATCATGACAAACGTCCCACTCTGTCGTATGACGTTACAACTTATATGGTATTTAAATATTTGCGGTACGTATTAAATATATTTAATCTAATGGCCGTTGTAGCTGAGGCTCATTTTAATTTAAAAACCCTTTAGATTTTTTGTACCAGTTGTTAGCACCACTCTGTGGTACATATTTTAGTTCATTATATTTTAAATAGAAGTTCTTTGCTATGATGTTTTTATTTTAGATTTATTGAGGGACAGATGGTAACACCTGTATTATTTTTATATTAAATTGGAATTCAACCTCTTACGTTATTTGCGCTCGAGCAAAAAATCTCTTATCGTACCTGTTGGAGAGAGAGGCTGAAGAATACACATTTGTTCGAAGACGTTTTAGCAGTTTACTAGTTAAGAAAATTATTAGCTGTTTTCCTCTCGGAAGGGCAGATGTATATATATATATATATATATATATATATATATATATATATATATATATATATATATATATATATATATATATATATATATATATATATATATATGTTTTAGTTTGTTAACTGGCATATTTTATTAAGTGAGTTAGTCCGTTAATTGTTGGTGCCTCCAGATTCCTTATATTAGCTTCTTAACTCATAAATGCTTCCAGAAAGAAGAGTGATCTCTTCTTTCTGGAAGCATTTACCGGCAGTAAAACACAAGTTGACCGGTAATTTATAATATACGTGTATGTTTGCTTTGTACTGACTCTAAGTATTGCATTTTATTTGTTTCGTAATTGTTAGTTTCGCACACAGTCCACTTTTTTAGATGTTATGTGTCAATTTCGTTTTAGACTTTGTATTTAAGTACAACGGCCGAGACATAAAAGTTGGTCCTTCGAGCCGGATAATTTAGATTTTGAATAGATATTAGAGTGCAACGTCGTTTCATTAATTTGTTTAAAATCCTTCGAGTCCGTTTTTTTTTTGTAAAGAGGGAAGCAGTTTTAGGTACATACGTTAATTATTTGCACAGTTTTAAATTATAATTAGGTTGCTTTCTGTTTGTCAAGGATTTGATTAGTTTGAGTAGTGTATGTGTAGTCATGCTTATTTCCGAAGGATTAGAATAATATTTGGTTCGATTCGCGAACATTTTTTGGTTTGTTTCTTTTTTCTTTTGGAGATAATTTGGTAATATATCATACACCAATCGTTTCTGTTAACGCGTACTTATCTAGATATTTTCGTTTGCATGCAAAAAAAACATTACAATTTTGACCTTAATTTATCGAATTTATTGGCTCGTTTTTATATTCATTTAGTTAATATTTGTTTTTAGGTTCATAACTATTATCTTTCTCTCAATTTAATCCTAATTATGACTGATCAAAATATACTAGAAAGTCAACTAAAAATTTTGACATAGAAAAAAGAAACTTTTTTGCGTTTACAAACATTATATGAATTCGGTAAAAAATTTGATGATTCCGCTTCTTTAAAACACTTTGTAGCTAAGCTAGAATTGTTAGACAGAAGTAAAGATGAATTTGCGCAGATTATTGACTTGCTTAATGAGATACAAATACAGTTGGATTCAAAATATGTGCCGAGTTTTCAAACATTTGACGAGTTATATTGTCTGTGGCGGTGGTTCCGACCGCAGTGTTTCCGTCAACACTACTCTGTGTTTCTGCATAAATACTCTTGACAGTTAAACGTTACGTTATGTTCTGCGACAGCCAGCTGTCAAGATCTACAGCAACGAAGAAACACCAGAGCGATCTCTCTCTTCTCTACCAACCGCTACAGTGAACACACGTCCTCCACGCTCGGTCAGTTATCTGCTATGTACTCATGTACTGTTGTAATTGTATTATAGTTAAATGTATCATATAGTTTATTCAGTTAGTGAAATAATAAAGTATATCAAGTATTTACCTATGGATTCAATATCACCATCCCAGGTAATATCAACAAGTGCAATTAACATCCATATTGGTGACCCCGTGCCGTAAACCGAAGATGCCGAGCCTGATGTTCCAGCCGACGTCGCCTAACTTCCACGCACGTGCCTACAGGAAACTAATATCTAAACAGGTCAGTCCTTTCTAATTTAAAAATTATCTATTTTTTTTCACAATGGCCGAAGATTCTTCAAGCAGCAATATCATGGCAAGGGTTGCAATAAAATTACCTCCTATATGGAGACGTAAGTTGAAAATCTGGCAAATGCAGGTTGACGCTCAGTTCGATATATCGCAGATCAGTTCTGAAAAGACAAAATTCAGTCATGTACTCGCTATACTCGATCCTGATGTCGCAGAGTCAATTTCAGATTTTTTAACCCAACCATTTTCATCAAACCCCTATTCAGATCTAATGAAACGTCTTTTATTAGAATTTGAAGAGTCCGAAAGTCGCAAAATGAATAAACTTTTAACAGAATTAGAATTAGGCGACAGAAAACCATCGCAACTTTTACACGAAATGAAGTTTTTAGCCGGTAGTCAGATTAAAGTGGATTTCCTTAAAACTTTATTTCTACAACGTTTACCAGTCAACGTTCGTTCAATTTTGGCTTTGAGCGACGATTCTCTAAAAAATTTGTCGGTTATAGCAGACAAAATCGTGGAATATTCCGGAGATAAATACAGCGTGGCTGAAATTCAGTCACGCGAGCCCGACAAGCTAGCCAAGTTAGAAGCGCAATTAGAGAAGCTAACAGCATCAGTCAACGAATTGCGAACGCGTTCCCGATCTACCTCCCGAGAAAGACCCAAGCTTTCTCGAAATTCCATAACCACAAATTCCTCAACCTCCACGTGTTAGTATCATAAACGATTTGACAACAAGGCCAAACGTTGCATCCAACCTTGCAATTTTAAAGCAAAACATGTGTCGGAAAACTAATAAGGCACTCCCTCCACACGGCAGGAGACGAGAGCCACCTAACACGCCGCCTTTTTATTTTTGATAGACGCCTCAATATGAAATTTCTAATCGACTCTGGAGCGGATATTTCAGTTATTCCACCCACTCACGACCAACGAAAATTTCAATCGAAACGTACCTTGTATGCTGCAAACGGGACCCCTATTCATACCTATGGCGAACAACTATTAGATTTGGATCTAGGTTTACGTTGTAGGTTCTGCTGGCCCTTCACACTTGCCGATATCAAGCAACCAATTATAGGCGCTGATTTTCTAGCAGAGTTTGCTTTACTTATGGATATGAAACATAGACGTTTAATCGATACAAAGACAAACCTTTCTAAGGCCGGTGCTAACCCACCACCAGGAATTAATTCTAAAATTCATCTTGTAGACCCGACACACCAGTACTTCAAATTGCTACAACAATTTCCTGACCTTTTTAAGGAAACTTCTTCTAGCAACCTTCCAGAGGTTAAGTTCTTCCATACTATAAGTACGGAAGGACCACCTGTCACTGCAAAAGCTAGAAGATTGCCCCCGGAAAAGCTAGCTCAAGCAAAGCTAGAATTCCAGCACATGATAAACTTGGAAAGTTGTAGGCCGTCCAAAAGTCCATGGTCAAGCCCCTTCCACATGGTGCAAAAAAAGGATGGCTCATGGAGACCATGTGGAGATTACCGAGCACTAAACGCAAAAACAATCCCAGACAAATATCCCATTCCAAATTTGCAGGATTTTAATGCCCAGTTAGAAGGCAAACGTACTTTTTCAAAATTGGATATCATTCGCGCTTTCCATCACATCCCAGTAGCACCTCAAGATATTCCCAAAACAGCAGTCATAACTCCATTTGGATTATTCGAATTTGTTAAAACCACATTTGGCCTTCGTAATTCCGCACAAACATTTCAAAGATATTTACATTCAATTTTAAGACATCTTGACTTTGCCTACTCCTATCTTGACAATATTCTCGTTGCATCAGCCTCTGAAAAAGAACATCAAGAGCATCTAGCAAAACTTTTGCAGACACTTCAAGACAACGGCATCCGTATTAATTCATCTAAATGTGAATTCGGAGTGGCCGAAATTTCATTTTTAGGTTTTCGTGTAAATAAATCTGGATTATTTCCACTTCCTGAACGCATCAAAGCTATTACCGACCTACCTCTTCCCGATACCATTGAAAAACTCAGATGATTTCTAGGCCTCATAAATTTCTACCGTCGTTCTCTTCCACGTGCTGCGGAAATTCAGCAACCACTATTCGACCTCTACCAGAATCCCAAAAAACGCGACAAACGTAAAATCGAGTGGACTCCTCAGACTCGAGAAGCATTCGAACCTTTGAAAGAGGCACTAAAAAACGCTACTCTAATAGCTCATTCGTCTTCTTCGCTACCACTGATTTTCCATGTCGATGCTTCTGATTATGCCGTAGGCGCTTCCCTCCAACAACCACGTGATCA
The DNA here is from genome assembly GCA_964006375.1 of Tillus elongatus. Lineage (NCBI taxonomy): Eukaryota > Metazoa > Arthropoda > Insecta > Coleoptera > Cleridae > Tillus > Tillus elongatus. The sequence continues at coordinate 133,641,005 of OZ023265.1, read as the reverse complement.
AACACTAGAACCCCTAGGTTTCTACTCTAAAAAGCTTACTTCAGCCCAAAAATCTTACAGCCCCTACGATCGCGAACTTCTAGCTGCTTATCAGGCAGTTAAATACTTTAGATATACCCTAGAAGTTCGCCATTTCACCATTTATACGGACCACAAACCTTTGACATACGCTTTTGAACAACGCGTCGATAAAGCATCTCCAAGGCAACTACGACATTTAGACTTCCTAGGTCAATTTACCACAGGCATTCGCTACATACCAGGTCCTACAAACATTCCCGCAGACTATTGTTCTCGCATTGAAACAATTTCACTTTCTTCCACTGTGTCACTCCAAGAAATTGCGCAAGCTCAGTCATCTTGTGAGGAACTCAAACACCTTCTGCAGTCTAAATCTTCCTCATACAAATTTAAAACATGCCTCTTGACAACGGATTAAATCTTATTTGCGATTCTTCTTCAAAGAAACTTCGCCCATTCATTCCGCTCAAATTTCGCCGAAAGATTTTCGATTATATCCACAATTTATCTCACCCAGGCATATCAGCTTCAGTCGATCTGGTCCAAGATAGATTTTGTTGGCCCAAATTGAAACGCGATGTATCTCTTTGGTCTAAAACTTGCATTCCCTGCCAGAAAGTCAAGATATGGAGACACACTTCCAGTGCCATTGGACAATACACCCCAGCCATGAGAAGATTCTCGCATATAAATGTTGACATTGTGGGACCATTACCACCATCACAAGGTCAACGCAATCTGTTAACAATAATAGACAGATTTTCTCGATGGCCCGAAGCAATTCCATTGTCAGATATTACAACAGAAACAGTAGCGAACACTATTTTATCATGCTGGATCTCTCGTTTCGGTGTTCCGCAATACATCACCACAGACAGAGGTAAACAATTCGATTGCCACCTTTTCACATACCTCACTAAAACACTAGGTGCAAACCACATCAAGACCACAGATTACCACCCAGCAGCAAATGGTGTAATCGAGAGATGGCATAGAGTTCTGAAACAGGCCTTGAAAGCTCATATGGACAAAAACTAGGTCGCTAAATTGCCAATTGTGTTACGAGGACTCAGATCGTACATAATTCCAGAATATCGCTCAACACCCGCTGAAATAGTCTACGGAGAATCAATCAAACTTCCCACCGACTTTTTCAACAGCACACAAGCTCATGATGTTCCACCACTTATATATCAGCTGAAAGAAGACATAAGGAAACTTCGACCAGTACCTTTTAAACATCATACTGCAAAAAAGGTATTTGTCCATCCTAAGCTTATGGAAGCCCCTTTTGTTTTTGTTCGCATCGATATTCCGCGAAAAACCCTCGAACCAGTTTATGACGGCCCCTTTGAAGTGTTATCCCGAACTGACAAAGTCTTCAAAATCAAGAAATCACACGGAGAAGAGACAATTTCTGTTGATCGTCTTAAACCCGCATTCATTCTTTGTGATAACGAACAGACAACTTTCCAGCCTCAGAGACATCCTAGTGAAACTGAAAGTGACAGTGAAAGTCCAACACCTAGTGAAACTGAAAGTGACAGTGAAGTTCCCGTTCCCGTTCAAACTACACGCCATGGACGTAGAGTTCGATTTCCACGAAGATACTTGAACTAATAGCGTTGCCACTGAGAGGGGAGTATGTGGCGGTGGTTCCGACCGCAGTGTTTCCGTCAACACTACTCTGTGTTTCTGCATAAATACTCTTGACAGTTAAACGTTACGTTATGTTCTGCGACAGCTAGCTGTCAAGATCTACAGCAACGAAGAAACACCAGAGCGATCTCTCTCTTCTCTACCAACCGCTACAGTGAACAACGTCCTCCACGCTCGGTCGGTTATCTGCTATGTACTCGTGTACTGTTGTAATTGTTAAAGTTTATTATAGTTAAATGTATCGTATAGTTTATTCAGTTAGTGAAGTAATAAAGTTATATTAAATGTTTACGTATGGATTTAATATCAACAAGTGGAATTAACATCCATATTGTCATATATTAGTAATGGCTGAAGATCCGCGTGTAATATCGAGCAAAATTAGTAACTCAATAATTAAACATAGAGTAGTTTGCTGAAGTTAATATATTTCCAAAAGTACACTTTAAAAACATAAATAGGGTGGATAAAAATGACCCTCATAAATTACAAAGACCAAACACAAAAACCAATGTAATAACATTTTCTGAATTTCAACTGAATTAAAAGTTTGGCTACATACAATAACACCCGAAGGATGACTGAAAAATCTTACCTTTTATGTATTTCCTTTTTGAAGCTGCTATGTCTCTTTAGCTCTTTTCTACTTTATAATAACCAAAAAATGGTTAGATACAAAGGTTGCAACTTTTTATATCATACAAATATACATTTTATTCAATTTTCTTGTACAGAATACCTTGTATGTTCTTGTCTTTAAAATAAATAGACATGTAATTATAACACCAAAAATTTTGCACTTATGTTTGAGACTTATGCAAATATAAGGCATGTTTAATCTATACAAGAAACAATTAGGGTAAAATTTAATTTCAAAACGCTGATATAAGGATTAAGAAAACAATCATATGCTTGAAGGAAATGATAATTTTTTAAACTAATACCAAATACTATATAATGACAATACGGGACACTCCTATGCTTTAGCATTGGTGAAATTTGTAACAAGTACACTAGTGCCACCTCGCGTGAAGTACTGACAACTGTGCGAGTAATTTGAATTGTATATTTACCTGCATATTCTTAATTTAGACAATTGGTTTATTATAGATGAATATAAAAACTTGTACATGACATAACAGTGAACATTTTCTGATTATATAGTTATAAATAGAATTTGTATCAACAATCAGCCTGAAACCTAAATTAATTCAGCATGAATAATTCTGCAAATTTCTCTTACCCATAATCATAATTTAAAGTACTACATTAAAGCCGTCGTTAAACTACTATTTCAAGGGTAGATATAGGAATATACTGAAAGCTGTTTCTGAGGATATTAAGTTACAATCTGTACTTACCTATAAATAATTGTTCTAGGTATAAATGGTAGCACAGTACTCAATTTGCTATATTTCCACATGAAAACTGTCTTATTAATCTAATATTTTTAAATATGTAACTAATATACTTAGTACATAATTAAGAAGTTGTGCAGATGAAAGGTGAGACTAACTCTTACTTCCGTGAATAAATCTATTATAGGGCTGAATCTGCTATTTCTACTTCTCTTTGAAAACTTGTCTTGGGAAGATAATTAAAAGCCTTTACCAAGTAAAATAATTGTAAATGTGAAAAAATGTGACAATTTATGCCATACTGAAATAAAAAAGGACACAGAAGAAAATTGAAAAACAGTTTTCTTATACCATTTATTATTAATGCAAAACTTTTTATGCCTTCATATTTTTTTATGCACTAGAAGACAAGTTATGATTGAAGCATTTCAACCATCCGTTTACGAAGTTTATCTATAAATAAGTACATGATCGTAAATATTACACAATAAATTATCTTCTGCGAACTGTACATATTGGCATAAAAGTGATTCTGAATTTGTCTTCTGCTTCAAATCATATTCACGTTTCTCCATCCTTTGGAAACCTATGAAATAGATTAAGCACGTTATAATTCGAACAATTATAGATTGCACACACCCAACCACTAACATTCATTGTAAAAAACACAGCTCAAACTTAATCATACACATTTAAACACCAGCAATTGCTAGTGTTAAACGTTCTCGAACGACGTAACATCAGTACTATCCGCTAGGGGCGGTGATATTTTTGTAACACGAAATCAGCCGGGGTGTCCTGTATTGTCATTATATAGTATTTGCTAATACATACTCATTAATATAATATATTGATAAACAGACTAAATGCAAATGAAACAATACATACATTTGCAATACAACCATAAATTCTAGACTAGTCTCTTTTTGAGAAAACAACTGTTATCAAAAGAAGTCGTCCACTGATAGGAGAAATATGTATTGAAAATATATGTTTTGAGTAGAAAGCTATTATAAAGAATAGCATAACGGTTGCATGCTTTGTATTAGTGTAACAGTATATTATGACATGATTTTGCCATCTATTTATTAAATATTTATGATAATTATATCGAAAATCAAGCATTATTCTATTCTCACTTATGAAATAGTTTATTAAGATATATTGTAATCAATTGCTTAAGCAAATACTTTATAACACTTGTTTTTTTACTGAATTCTATCATCTATTACCTAGAAAAGGCATTTTTTTAGAAGAAGATATAATGAGTATCAAACTCTACTATTATCTATTCACTTTTTTAAAAGGCGAGGCTGCGCCATGGGAAAACAATATAATTTTGTATAACACCTGAGAGGTGTTTGCAAATTCTGTTAATTTTTTTTATAACTGCGGATTTTCAATAATAATTTGCCACTTTAGAAAGTTATTACTAATGTTTGAACCATATCAAATGAAATTTTGATTCAGACTTTTTGATTAGTTTTTAATTAAAATAAAATGTAAAATAATGTCCTTAACTCTTTAGCGCTCAGTGTCACATACAGGTGTTCCTTATTCAAACATCGATTTTACGTTTACTGGCATAAATTTGGCCTGAGTAACGGTAACAGTCGGTAGAGGGTGCTCCTAGTAAAATACATGACGCACTCACTCGGCAGTTGCATTGCTTTTGTTTGTGTGCTGGTACTCTATATTAGAAGCACGTGTTGCAGTAATGTCTCAACAGCGGGAGAGTATAAACAAAAAGCGTTGAGAATATAGGGGCCCTCTTTTAAAAACAAAACATATTTTCCATTAAAAGCTTTTTACGAAAATTCGCTACCATAACGCACTTGCTGCGTCCAGAATTTTTTTTGTACATTCGATAGCTAAAGAGTGTTAGTAATAAGATTTATTTAGCAGTTTGAAATGTTCCCGTCACCTAGCGGTGACACCGAGCACAATTCTACATTATTTGTTTGCATTTGCTTTTAGGCTAAAACTGCATGAGATCGGGGAACTTCTTTATGAAGATAAGGAAATTGAGACCGTTACCATATTCTCTCTTCAAAACGGCGAAATTACTGATAAAGAAAGGGGAGATGAGAGTGGGTTTGATATAAATCATCTACCAGGCAGAAGTTACTTTTGCGACTACAGCTAATGACCACAGTCAGATCCAGGGGAAATGATAGCCAGTTTGTCCTAAAAATCACCAAAAAAGAAAAAATAGGGGGGTCAAAGCTTGAATGGTCTGAAAGTCTTGAAGATTTTGTATCCAAGTCCGGCAGTGGAAATACTGATGAAGTGATCACAAAATCTGAAAATTTGAACGTTTCGGGAGTAGAATGGTTTGAGCGTTCGTCTGCGGATGAAATTGTTAAAACAATTGTGGAAATGTCCAATTTGTACTCAATGCAAATAAATCATAATCTGAACATGTCAGAAAACAAAATGAGAGCTTATGTACCCATCTTACTTCTAACGGGTTACGTGACACCTAAAAACATTCGAATGTTCTGGGAGATGAACTCAGACACCCATGATGAGGCAGTGGCAAATAGTATGCGTAGAAACCGTTTTTTGGAAATTCACCAATATCTGCAAGCATTTATGTGACAACACAAATTTATCAGAAAATGACAAGTTTGAAAAGGTAAGAAATTATCTTTCCGCGCTTTCAAACAACTTTATTCTTCACTATGAAAAAGCAGCATCAAACCATATTGCTATTGATGAAACCATGGTCCCTTATTATGGTAGGCACGGCACTAAACAACATCCACGGAAAGCCTATAAGCTTTGGATATAACCTTTTGGTCTGCCGCTGCCCGAAATAGCTATCTCATTAGTTTCGAGCCGTACTAAGGTGCAAAATCAATACAATTGCCGTTTCAAGATGAATATAGACTTGGTGCCGCTGTAATTTTAGAGTTAGAATCAAGGCTTTCCAAACATTTGATACCATATAGTTTTATTTTGAGCATTTTTCACCAGTTTCGAATTACTGGGTGTTCTATCGGACCACAACAATGGTGGAACGGGCAGGGCAGGGAGAAAACTGCATCAGGCAATGCCCTCTTACGCAAAGCAAATTACTGAAAAAAGAAAAAGGAGGTAGCTTTTGCTTCAAAGCTGAAAGAAATTTGCTGGTCTTGAAATGGCATGACAACAGTGTGGTTACGTTAGCAAACAACTGCCCCTGTTCAAAAAATTGATCCGAGTTTGTTTTGTTGGAAGGAAACGGTTGAAAATTCATGTGGGGTGTCCGGCGTTGGTTCAGAAATATAACAAATATATGGGCGGTGTTGACCGTTTCGACGAGAATGTTCATCCAATGCAAATAAGTTTTAGAGGAAGAAAATGGTGGTATTCTTTATTCGCATTTGGCATTGATGCTGCTTACCAGAATGCATGGCAAATTCTGAAAATAAACAGCAACATTACTTACTGTCAGTTTCGGCGAACGATTGTTCAAGTATATTTGCAGAAGGATGGAATTCCTCCACGGAAAAGCCAAGCGTGTGGATCGTCTGTATCACAGCGAGTACTTCCTGAAGTCAGGCTTAGTGGAATCCCTGTACAGCGCTGCTCAAGAAAGTTGTACCCAAGGACGACGTGGTCTATGTCATCAGCGAACTCGTGTTATGCGTAGCCATTGTAAAATAGGTTTGCATGTTCATTGCTGGCATGAGTTTCATAGTCGCCGTATCGATTGCATTCTTTTGTACACCATTTATATCAGTAACAATAATTCAGTGTAATGGTTTCAGTTAGTTACCTTTAAGTCCAGTGTCACCTGTAAGTGACACCAATTTTTTTTTGTGACCCAGATAAAAAATAATTGTTCGAGCTAGTTTGTATTCTTTTTAACCAATTTTCAATTGCACTTTACAATTTCAGCTGAATAGTTTGTCGTAAATTCATCGGCGCTGAAGGGTTAATACAAATGGTATACAAAATACTATATGGCACTAAAAACATAAGTTCATTGGATAAAGATTCAAATATGATTCTGATATATTACGACAGCTCCAATCATTAACTTATTGAAATTTGATGTAATCGCAGGTAAGTATTAAATTAGCTACCTTGAGAAAAATCAGTAAAAAGTATGTACTATTGCGAGAGAACATTGTGAGATGTACGACAGGGTCACCATCTCGGTGCGTGACCAGGTAGTATGTTGGCACGGAACTGTAATAAAGACAAAACCTCGACGTAAATAAAGCTATGCCTGACCACCAATTCGGTTTTAGACCTCAACATTCAGCCACCCTACAACTACTCCGCCCGACTGAATACATACAAGTTTCGAATGGAAAGAGTACCCTGGTGCTGTTAAAGCCTTTGATCGAGTATGGCACAACGGACTATTTTACAAAATAGCAATAACAAACATCCCAACGGGACTAATGATTCTCATACAATCCTACATCATGAACAGAACTTTCTAAATTAAAGACTGTCGACCCCCGGACCTGTACACGCTGGCGTCCCCCGGGGCTCAACACTCTCCCTAACACTCTACAACCTATACACAGCAGACACCACTACCCAAAGACACGTTCATTATTGGCACGCTAAAAAATACAAACTTACTTCAGAAAAAATTACAAAATGGACTAAACGAACTGACGACATGGATGGACAGATTGAAAATACAAATTAACTCCGACAAAAGCAAGCACGCCACACTCACAAGAAGAACAAAAATCCCAGCACCGCAAACACCCCTCACAATAAACAACATTAATGTCCCCACAAGCAACGAAGCAACATACCTAGGACTCACACTAGAGAAGAGACTCCGATACACCAAACATATCAACAACATCTGCAGCATAGCCAAGCTCTACAATCACTTTTATACCATTAAACAAATAGACGCAGCAAATTCAGCATGGAAACAAACTGCTTATTTACAAAACAACCATTGAACCTACACTGACATACGCAGCACCGGTCTGGGCTCACACAGCCAAAACCAACAGAGGAAAAATGCAAAAAATACAAAACGAATACTTACGATACTCACTTGTCATACGCTGGTACCTCAGAAACAATCAAATCTTCGAAGACACAAAATGACAAAAATAGACGACAAAATAAAAAAGCTGACAACCAACGCACTTTGAATGCCTCAACACAGACGAACAAAATCTCAACTGTGAAGCACTCAATTATGACTCCGACAACCCAGCCAAAATAAAGAGGCCTAAACAAATCAATAACAAAGACTGCATGACCGAGAAACACTAATCCAGATAACAGAAGTCTATTCTACCGACTCAGGATAACGGAATAAAAGGAGAACTCTCCTGGTCCATCGTCAAGACAAGAGCATAGACCATTCTCGCTGTAATTAGTATAGCGCACTGACGGGCTCTAATGAGAGCAAAACCGGCATGCGTTTATAATTACGGTGAGAATGTGTTATCTAGCCTTACTATTACGAGAGATTATGAGTTAAAATTATTAGGAAAAACTGACTAGCAGCCTGTACTTACACATTTTCAGTATACTTTTTCATTCGGTTCAAGTTCAAATATAATGTGGTGGTGGCTGACACTTGATGTATATCCATTGAAAAAAATTAATAAAACAAATGAATATAAGATTTATACTGTAAACCTAGCCCTTTAGGCTCCAATATATACACATATAACTCTCTATCTACAAGACCAAGAAGTACAATTATTGCCGCTACACGCTGAAGACTTTTGTGTAGAATCTGATGATTAGACCTAGAAGAAAGTTATCTTGTACAACTCCAACTCAACTAACTTTACATATATAGGCGTGACTTCATTTTGGAGAAGTCATCAATAACGATCTTTACAAGAGCCAGAAGTTACCAACAATCGAAGAAATAAACCTTTGGGGGGTAAAGTTTCCTGTGAACTCTTTTGTAAATCACCTTGGTATGTGTCTGGAGCAAAAACATACTAGTGTAAATTACATTTCCAACCAAATATCACGGATGAAAAGCCTAAATATTCTTTGCTTTACTACCAGAAGGTAAGTGCTGTGGGACCAAATGTAACCATTATCTTTTTTACCAGAAGGTAGGTACTGTAGGACCAAATGTAATCATAAACCTCCTCTTTTATATAGAACATTTGCCAAAATTGTTTACGAATCTGCATGCAATTCACTTTCGCCCAAATTTAGAGGCCCTGAGAAAAGTTAATAGAACATTCAAAACAACCTTGGCGCTGTTTTTGCTCATATTGATCGGAGAACAGCCTTAACATTTAAGAATGCAAAACCTTCTATCAAGATATTTCGTGAAATTATTTTCAGTTAACTTCATCTTAATGTACTACAAGTTACAAAGCATTAGTGTACGCCACCTAACACATAAAAATTATAATCACAAGAAAACTCATCACATTAGTAGGACATCAACTTAGAACTTAAGAGTAAACTACTGAAACCTGAACAAAAAATCAAATAAACTTGTTTGCGATGAAGAGTATATAAGACATCTGAAATGATACCAAAAGTATATTTTACAAATTTTGGTAAACTGAGAGATCCCCTATATTCCCTCTCAAGTGAAATGTAATGAAGACTTATTTCCAAGGTAAAAAAGAACAGAACAAGGCTATACTCCAGACTGAATTTATTTAATAAAAGCCTTACGCGTTTCGGCTCATATATCTGGCCATCTTCAGGGGCTTCCTGAAACATTACAAAAGGTGGTTGTGTCAGAAACAAAGTTTCTGGTAGGTATCACACGATACAAGCAGTTACAAAATTCTAAACAGTCTTACAAGCAAAATCTAGTTTAGTTTTAGTTTGTGTTTAGACTTTGCCCCTGAAGATGGCCAGATATATGGGCCGAAACGCGTAGGACTTTTATTAAATAAATTCAGTCTGGAGTATAGCCTTGTTCTGTTCTTTTTTACCTTGGAAATATGTCTAACCCAGACGTTGTGACGTTCAGAAATTGTAATGAAGACGACAGTACTTAGAAATTATTATTATTATACCATTCTGGTTACTATTGGTCATCGGCTACTTTAAAGTGAATATTTTACGTAACAATTTATTGGCTTTTTTATTTCAGTATCAGTTAGTGATAAAAGTGAATATTTATGTTTATTATTAACTGTCTGTATCACGAAGTTATTAGTTCTATTTATATACATTTTATGCATGAATTCTTAAGATAAGAAATATAAAGTAGTTCATATTAGCAATTAGGCTGAAGTTGTAAGAGCCAATGGATTTTCAACCAAGACCATCAAAAGTAGTAGCGGGATTGAAAGTATACAAGCAGAAGAAGATAAAATAATGAATGAACAACTTAACGACAATGATAGTTTACCTGCTGAAAAATACAGTGAAGATGGCCACAATACAGGCATCGATTAAGCTGAACTAGAAGATAATAATTTTATTGAACAAGCTTGTCGGATTCCTCACATTCTAACTTTTGTCTGGAAAAAGATGGTACATGCTAGGCGAAACAAAATTAACCAAAAAAAAAAATGTAAGTAATAGCACACAGTTGCCGAGTTTCACAAAGCTCGATTAAATATTTAACGGCCGGTTAGTTAATCAACGCTTAATACAACCAATCACAGCTTCAAAATATTTCGTTGCCATGGCAAGAATCCGAATCATAGTCTGTGATTGGTCGTCTGAAGCCTTGATTACCTAACCGTCCGTTAAATAATTACCCGAGTTTGTTAAATTGGGCAAGTATTGTGTCTTATCTACCGGGACCGAAACGCAAGATATGCCATTGCCCCGTCTAAAGCTTGGAATTCTGTGATAACAGGTGATATTATGATACGTATACCAATATATGCAGAAATTTGATACTAGAAAAATTTGCTGGCGAGAGAGATGCCGCTCCTGCCATTATCAGAGAGATAAAGACACTTTTTGTTTTGCTCTTCATGCTGGTGTATTGAAGTCGGCGGCTCAACATAAGAACTGTGGGAAAATATGGATCTGGTGTGGAGGTATTTCCCGCCTGCATGTCATGAAAACGTTTTAATGATATAAGTGACAGACAAACTAGAAACAAACAGACAAACTGGCTGTTATACGTGAGATTTCAGCAATATTCCAAACACATTCAAAATTGTTAGATATGTCATTACTGAGTATGCAATTAATTATAGAGAGAAAGTCGGAGCTTTTTGGTGGAATGTGCTCTTTTAGGCAATATATAAAATGTATATCTATGAGTAATTATCTGAAATTGTGCTTATGGTTTATATTACAATCCTTATAATCTCAGGAATATAGCCTGGCCATATTTAAGGGAGCGTTACTTAATTACCTATGTGTCCATAGAGTTGTTACTGACTTATGTCTATTTATTTTAATTAATTTAAATTCAATCTATTTTGGTTTCAGTACTAAATCTTGTAAATATATAATGAATTTTATGACATTTTTCAGATATGATACAGTACGACGATCAAGCTAAATGGTAGTCTTTATTTAGTTTTAATCTCGCGAATTTTAAATGTGTCAAACAATAAATTAAATATATAAGTAATAATTTTTCATCAACTTGTTATCAAAACCTACATTTTAAATTGCTGTGAGTCTTTGAGGATTACCGGTGCATATTTTAAAATACTAAAAGTAGTGCAACCAAACTGTATGGAAACTCTGCAATCTGCATCAACAAGACTCTTTTGGTGAGAGCTAGTTTTCAGTATGATGGCTTTTCATCTGGTCTAAAGACCGTCAATAGTATTGTATATTTGGGTGTGGTGCTGGACAGATATCTTAGGTAGCACGTTCGTGTCATGAGACAAATAACGAGAGATATGATATTCAGACTACCTATTTTTAGACCTGTCACGCGCATGGTGTCAAGTGGTGAGTCCAATGCAACAATAATATGCTGTCGTACAGTGGGGTTTGACGTTTCATCACAACCTTTTAACAAATTATGTATTTTACTAATATTTAAGTGCATACAATTGGAAGCAATAAAAATGAAAAAGATTAAATTTAGTGCTGCAATCTATATTATCTGAAAAAGACAATATAGGCGTAACTTCAACCGCATTTAACTGACGTATAGAAACTTTATGATTGAGAATGACTTTGTTTTAACTGTGTAGTTGGACTTCAATAACGTTACTCACCACGTGACGTCATGGGGGGGGGGGCATATGCGCAATATCATAATATCTCTTCTGAGCCAATATATCATGCGTTCGTGTGTCATCACATGTCAAGAGAATTCGTGGACATGTTTCAACATTCAAATTTTTTTAAATATCTTTAATATATCGCATTTAAAAAAGTATATAACGCATTACTCCAAAGTCATCTCACATATTATGGTATTGTGACGTGGAGCGGGGTGACCAATAATTATTCAATTAAACTGAAGGTAGTTCAGAAATGTATAATTAAAATAATGTTGGGCAGAACATATGTGTATCCAACAGATAGTTTCTAAAAATAGTCACAACTTATGGATGTTAGGTCACTATCATATTGGCTTCAACTTCACATATACACCGAAGGGGGGTTATTGGTTTCTGTAATCGTTACCAACATCGGTACAGCACTAGAAAAGGAGGAAACTGTTTAGAAATCCCAAGATTTATCAAAACTGTGGGACAGAGGTGTCACTTGTATTTGGGTCCAAGGATATTCAACTTGCTTCCAAGTGATATCAAATATAGTAATTCGATTATGTTATTCAAAAAGCAAGTGAAAAAAAGTGGTCCTTAATGTGGGCAGATTCCGTATTCATCAAATGGTTGATCTAAAGAATACGTATAATTTCTGATTCATTTGCTGGATTGAAACATATTTATTTTATGTTACTGTTTTTGCTCTGTATGTCGTGCCATTTGGGCATTGTTTTGATTATCATTTTTTATGGGTGGAGTGATTGCCTATATCGAGACGGGAGTGATTGTTGCCTTAAGTTTGAATATGCAATGCTGGTGTTAGCACTAAAAACAGGGATGTTGACAAGCCTTTTGTGCTTTTTGCCCTTGTTTGGTAGTGCGCTTAAGTAAGAAATAGATGATGCATGCATTAAAATATTGCTGCTATTCACATATCAGCCACATAGAGCTCTTTATCTGAAGCTTTAATGTGTTTAAATTGTTTATTTGTACTACCTATATTGTGGGTATTGTATTATATAGGTACATATATATATATATATATATATATATATATATATATATATATATATATATATATATATATAGTTGTGTAATTTTTGTAACGGTTTACAAATAAAGTTTATTAATTATTATTATAAGAGAATGTTATGCAGTTTTCAGTTTTCCTTGGTTACTTCTAGGCGGTTTAATTTTATATATTTTAGTATTTTAAGATTATCAGTTAAAAACTTGGAACCAAGAAAAGCACTTGACTATATGGATTGTAGTTGAAAAAGTCTTATGGCATGGGGAAAATTGTTTTATAAGTAAATAAGCAATTGTTTGTGCATTAGTTAGAAAAAATAGGAAGTGAGAAAAATGTGTTATGTATTTCAAAATTAAAAGTTTGTCAAATTGGGATTGTAGTCGTATTTGTCAAGCTGTAGATATACATTTATAAATATACAGTGCTTTCATTTCAAAACTAGCCACCCTTAATAATTTCTTTATCAAGGAAATCTGGTTAAAAAAAAATAACAGGGCAATTGGGATTTCTAGGGGCACGTTCAAAAACAGTATTTTTGGAATTTTACTTTTCACCCCCTAAGCCCCAGTTACCCCAACTTTATAATTTTAAATAACACCCCCTAGCTTGAAATAAATCATTTTAAAGGTAATTAAAATCCTAATCCAACAGCGTTTACGAAATTTAAATCCACTGCCAACTTTTGAATTTAGAAGAATAAAACGTCATCAAATTCGGAATATTTAAAAAATATATATTTAATAGTTTAAGACAAAAAACCTACTTTATTAAGTGCTCAAAGTGCCCTCCGTTGTTAGCTAAACAATAAAATTTTCGATATACGAATTCTCGTCTAACGTTTTGAAATGTTTCTGTAGTAATTTGTCGGCAAGCTTGGGTGATCCTATCTTTTAGAACCTGAATATTCTTTGGTGGAGAATTATGGTACACAACTGATTTCAAATAACCCCAAAGGAAGAAGTCCAGTAGTGTTAAGTCTGGAGATCTGGCAGGCCATTCCAGGGCGCCTCGTCTGTCAATCCATTTGTCGGGAAATCTTTGATTAAGCCACTCGCGAACACGTAAGGCATAGTGTGGTGGTGCACCGTCCTGTTGATAGTGCAAATTTTGTTGATCTAGCAGTGGGTTGCCTTCTTCATTAAGCTGGTTTTCTAAGGACTCTGTTATGAGTGGCTCAATATAATTTTCCAATGTATGATTTAAGCTAATAAACTTAACAGTAAGTAGAATGTTTAATAGTTTTCCGAAATTATAACACTAGTAAAACTTACTGTTGTATAACACCGACGCATTAAATATTTTTACTTATTTTTACATGTTAAAATTAACTAAGAACTCAGTGGCATATAGGACCTAGAGGCGCGCTGCTTAGAGCAGGTTTTGCAGATAATGAAACATGCTGAAAACCCTAAGTGAAATATTGTCACTTATTATACGTATAGTCTGACTAAATTCAGTTTCAGCACCTCATGGCCAGCCTCGCATTTTCAATAAGTTATTGGGCTATACATTCAATTATAATGTAGGGGTAGGATTTATCATGAGTCTCTATAAAGGCATTGATTCTTCTTCGCCTTTAACTGCCGTATTCCTTAAGTGTAGGTAACCACTAGCACCTCTGCCTTATACCTATCTATATGGCCTTGATAAATAGGTACAGAGAGCCTACAACTTAAAGCGGTTTCCGAGACAAGAAATTAAACTTTGCTCATTTACTGTAATTGCCATGTGAAATGAATTAATTGCAATTAAAAAAAAACAAATACTGTAAACCAACTAAGGAAGCTAACCAATATGGCAATTGTACCACTGCTAATTTCAACACAATTATTAGGTAACGAAATTTAAATGCTCGTTTTCAATACCTAATTTACAATAAAATTTCTCTTAAAATTAGAAAAATAATGGATTCTGACATTAAAAATTGATTTCGGCTAAATATTTATTTTCAACTACCCAAATAGTTACCAACTGATGATAAACCTACCAAGGTATATCAGTTTATGAATATACAACTTAGCCTAACCTAGACTACCTTGATCATGAACAATGTCAAA
The DNA here is from genome assembly GCA_964006375.1 of Tillus elongatus. Classification (NCBI taxonomy): domain Eukaryota; kingdom Metazoa; phylum Arthropoda; class Insecta; order Coleoptera; family Cleridae; genus Tillus; species Tillus elongatus. The sequence goes on along the minus strand of OZ023265.1, from coordinate 133,625,773 downwards.
CATAAAATATAAAAGAATTCTTTTTAACAATCTCCTTAAAAAATTATAATAACCATTCCTAACTTACACCGACTTTTTGAATAAAAAAGATATACTTATACATCTATGTTTGAGACCTCAAAATTTAAAAATTTTAAATAAGTTTAACAGAGTTGGATTTTTACTTTGAAAATATGTTAAAAAAACCTACGATTATTTCAGATAAATAAATACGTTTACACAACAAAATTACGTACAAAAAATAATAAGCAATAATTTACAGTTATTTACTTTATACCGTCTATTGACACAAATGTTTTTAAAATACTCAGACAATTCAGCATATATATTATTACATACAGACTTTGAAACTACTTCTCTGGCTTCACTGTTGGTTTTCTTTTTTGTAGTTGAAGGATGTAGCCAGCGCGTAAGCTAACTGGAGCAAGTGGCCCTTACGAATTCTGGATGTTCTAGGATGTTCTTCAACGTTTCTGTGACTATAGTTTCGCTGCTTGACAGCATTCTCAGACAGATAAAAATTGTATTAGTACGAAATCATGACAACTACAAATAAAGATCTGTTGCTATGTTATGATATGATGTTTTGATCAAAAAATTTATCAAATTGAAAATAAAATGAAACACAGATGACAGATGAGGCTTTCAAAATGTCTATGTGATGTATGTCAATATTTAACATAAAAATAGAACTAGCCTATAATAACTATGATAACAGTTACAACAATAAAATAACTAAACTATAACAGTATAAAATCGGTCTCTATACAACGAAAATATCGACATACATCAACTCATTATCTTATTACAACTTTTTTGAAAGAATAGTTAAATTTATTTTCTTTGACTTATTTAATTAGAAAGAAGAATATCCAAGAAAGGGGAATTCATTAAATCAGTTTGCTCGTTTAAAACAAGGTAGTTATTGTCGTGTGTGTGCTTTTTGACTTCTAAAGCTTCAAAAAAATCGAGTTTACGCTTGTCATTATAAAAATTTTGTGGTTGTATGCGGTTATTTACTGTATGTCTATGTTCGGTATCAATAATATGTTTTGCAAATGTAGATTTGTCAGCGTGGTTGTTTCTAAATGCAGAAATATGTTCTTTGTATCGGGTGTTAAAATTTCTAGAAGTTTGACCTATGTAGATTGCGTTACAATGTGTACAAGCTAATTTACAAACTCCAGCTTTTGTCAGGAAACAAGATTTTTCTTTCGCGTTAAATAACAAATCACGCGTCGTGTTGTAAGATTTAAAATCTACCTTGTATTTGTACAGGTATTTAAAATTTTTGAAATGTTTTCTGAAATGGTTCCAAAATAAGTAATCGAAACGTATCTGTTGTCTTCTTTGTCTCTAATATTTGGATAAATTAAATTAATCGCTAATTTGTATTCTTTTCTCTCGATCATTTTATCTATTATTTTAACAAAGTAGCCATTATTAAATGCTGTCTCCTTAACTATTGAAATTTCTTTTTCAAAATTGTTTTGTGACATAGGTATGGTAGGCTGACAGCTTTTGTGAAAAAGGGTGACATGAATCGTATGGTATGGTTGTGTCAGTGTAAGTTGGTTTCCTATATATTGAAAAGTCAAATGAATTATTTTCTAACTTTCTAATTGTTAAGTCTAAAAAATTTATACAACTGTTAGCTTCTTCTAAAGTAAACTCAATATTTGTGTGAAAGTTATTAATAAAATTCAAAAATTCATTTAATTCTGTATGACTACCTTGAAAACATGCTAAAATATCATCTACGTATCTGTACTAAAAGACAATGTTATGCAAAAGTTCTGATGTTAAAATTTGGTTTTCTAAGTTTTCCATAAATATGTTGGCTAATAAAGGTGACAACGGAGTACCCATAGGTAGACCTTCATTTTGCATATAAATTTTATTATTGAATTTAAAATAGTTTTGTTTTATACATTCGTTAAAAAGATTCATTATTTCTTGTCTTTTTATAACATTTACGTTCTTTTCTATTAAAACGTTTGCTAATAGAGGTAAACATTCCCTAGGGGGTATCTTAGAATACATGCTACAAACATCAAAAGAGACTAATTTACTATTTGTGGGAATAATTAAGTTATTTAATTTTTGTGCAAGTTCATAAGAATTCTTAACTGAATATTTTGGAAAGTAATTGTATTCTCTAATAAGTAAAACCAGTTTGCTCGCTATCTTATGATTAGGTGTATTAACATAGCTAACTACTGGCCTCACCGGTATATTTGACTTATGTATTTTCAGGTGGCCATACATTTTTGGTGGTTGCGGGCTTTTATATAAAAGATATTTCTTTTCTTGTTGACTAAACAGAGACACATTTTTAAGTTCATTTTTTAGTTTTGTCTGAAATGCGTTTGTTGGGTCTCTCCTAATTTCTGTTAAATTTTCTGTAGTAATAAAATCATTAATTTTAATCTTATATGCGTCCCTACTTATAGCTACAGTTGTATTTCCTTTATCAGCTTTAGTAAAAACTAGATCATTGTCTAATATTTTATGCTGAACAGATTTTAAAATATGAGTTTCGTTAATTTGACGTTTGTCATATTTTGAAGTTAAATGTCTTAAAAATTCACATATTTTTAATCTTTCTTATTGCCTTATAGAGACCGCTTTTATACTGTTATTGTTTAGATATTTTATTGTTGTAACTGTTATCATAGTTATTATATAGGCTAGTTCTATTTTTATGTTAAATATTGACATACATCACATAGACATTTTGAAAGCCTCATCTGTCATCTGTGTTTCATTTTGTTTTCAATTTGATAAAAATTTTTATCAAAACATCATATCATAACATAGCAACAGATCTTTATTTGTAGTTGTCATGATTTCGTACTAATTCAATTTTTATCTCTCTGAGAATGCTGTCAAGCAGCGAAACTATAGTCACAGAAACGTTGAAGAACATCCTAGAACATCCAGAATTCGTAAGGGCCACTTGCTCCAGTTAACTTACGCGCTGGCTACGTCCTTCACCTACAAAAAAGAAAACCAATAGTCAAGCCAGAGAGGTAGTCTCCAAGTCTGTATGTAGTATGGACAAGTTTCACCAAGTAAGGGCAACAACAATCTATGAAATGTATATTATATATATATATATATATAGATATATATATATATATATATATATATATATATATATATATATATATATATATATATATATATATATCTGAATTAAATAAAGTTCTAGGCAGTCAGTCTATAAAATAAGCGGTTTGTATTTAGAATTTTTTTTTAATTATATTTAATAGTTTCTAAGCGATCCCAAAATTTAAATATTAAGCAGGCATCTGCTTGGTACACTGGAAAAAACACACCACAATGGTTTCTACAAAGTATGCTTATTGGTGCTTGCCACAATTTCCAAATTTTACTTCAGTCTCTAAAATATACAGAATCCATAACAGAAAGCGTACAACTGCCTATGAGCATACACTTTCTGGGCTCACTGACACCTTCCGGGCTTAGTAACCAAAAGTTATCACAGCGCAATGCAGAATATTTGATGCTGGACACGAAAATGGTAAGGCCCAACAGAATCAGGTGGGCAACGAACAGGTTTAGCCCCTTCAGATCTTCCGGAATGGAAATTATATACTTACCCCATATTAATTCAAAGATAACAACATGTGTTGTGAACAACATGTCTATCAAGAATCTAGAATTTGTATAGCCTAGGTTATCTTCCTACAGAAGAGAGAGAGAGAGAGAGAGAGAGAGAGAGAGAGAGAGAGAGACTGTGTTAGACCTAACGCCAGAGTTGTATAGACCAATAAACGTACCCTCGTTCCTACTAAAAGCAATACAAAGATTATTGGATAGGTTTATAGGAACTAAATTCTAGCCTCCTTAGTAAACGTGAATACGGATACCAGCCAGGAAAATCAACAGACCTAGTACTGGATGACTTAAACACACAAATGTGGAAGCCACCTAGAAGACAAGTAGATTGCAGTAGACACTTTTTTTTGCATTCAACAATGCAACAAGTAACTCAATGACCTGTCCGTTGCGTTTTAGGAGAGTACCGATGATGCTTTGCCAGTGCATTAAAACCAGCCTGGAGCAAAGGATTATAATATATCAACTAGATGAGGCAACAATCACTGCAAATGTGAGCGGAGGCTGTCCTCGGGGAGGGGTGTTGTCTTCCCTATTCTGGGCAGCAGGAGTAGATAAAATTCTCGCAAGCTTGCCAGCAGAAATTTTTCATTGCCTTTCATATGCTGTTGCTGGTAGTTAGGGCGCGAACACAGTTTCAGATCTCCCAGAAAGCACTAATTATCGACAGGTGATGCAAACAAATAAGGGCGTTCGATGATAAGTATCTAAAAAAACACAGTTGTTGGCTTTATAAAGAAACGGACCCTTAGAAGCCTTTGCCCCTGGTGTTATAAACAAAGTTCAAATTCCATATGTAAATGAAGCAAAATACATAGGAATCAACTTTTACAAAAAAGTTTTTTAGGATGCCACCATTCAAAAAATTACACAGCAGACGCAACAATTGCACTTAAAAGATGTAGATACACGAATGCCTGGTAAAACCTGGAGAATGAAACCTAACATGAACTTGTGGATATACATAAGGGTAGATTGTAGATTGTTTAATGAGTCGTATAGTATAGGCCTTTGGCCTCTCGGAGCTGCGACCCAATTTGTCTTTTGTGCATGATTCTTTATAATAGTTACCCAGAAAGTTCAGACTTTTTATATAGTCTACTACCTTTTGGGAGCTATTTTATCTATATCCTGGGGTGTTAAAGTCACCCGTCCAAGGCATTTGAGCCTCTTGCAGAATTGATCCGTGCAGTTGCATCGCAAATGTTCCGTTGTTTCTGCTGCTTCAGTGCAGTATCTGCAGTTTTCACTTGAGTCTGGCGTTTTCCTACAATATGACAGCATGTAGTTCCTCTCCCAACTATTACCTTCATTTTCTACATGCCTTTTTGTTAATCCACAATAGTGCTCTGGACCATAGAATGGTATTGTTGCTGCTCTTTTTGCAAGGCTATCTGCTTTTTTATTTCTTTCAATGCCTTGATGCCCTGGTTCCCACATCAAAGATACTTTGTTGCTCTAAGCCCGTTGCTTCAAGGAGTGTTTGCAGTCCCAGGTCAGTTTAGATTCGGTTTTGAAATAGTTTAGAGTCTTTAGTACTGCCTGATTGTCTAAGGGGATGTAGATCTATCTATTTTTGAGTCTTCTCTATATGCACTCCCGTGCATAGAGGATTGTAAGGCCCACGATAATATATTGATGGTGGTTACAGAATGGTGTTTGAGTTTTCCATTTGTCCTTTTTATTTACAGGATGATTACACAAAAAAAAGGTTTTTCAGTTTTTATGTATACTTTTTTACTCGTCAACCAATTTTCGTAATGAAGGCCTCACTGAAACCAAAGCTTCAAGAAAAACGTTTAGTTAACAGAATTTACGCAGAATATACAGCGCAGTATCAAAAGTGATCCAAATCCTAATTGTTTTAATTTTTCATTTCGGCAGCAGAATTGACTGACAATGAAGTTGATTATAAGAGAACCATTAATTGTGGGCACTAAAAATTGTTTCTTCTCTGCATAGGTCGAAAATTGTCGTTCAAAGAACTCAATTACAAACGGTTTTTTGCAAAGGAGAGTCATTCAAGCTCTCATCTAAAAATGTTCGTAACTAAGATAACAAAAAGCATTAGGTTATAGTTGCGGGAATTTTCAGGTGAGCGTTTGAATGAGTCTACTTTGGAAGCAAGCCGTTTGTAATTGGGTTCTTTTTACGACAATTTTCGACGTATGCTGACGAGAAACAATTTTTAGTGCAAACAATTAATGGTTTTAGTGGACTAGGCACCTAGAACCCATGTCCAGGGTCAGTTTTAATTTGTATATGTTTATATATATATATATATATATATATATATATATATATATATATATATATATATATATATATTTGTGTGTATGTATCAAAAAATAATCAGCCGATTTTAATCAAATTTTCTAAATACCTTACTTTTGCAAGTGGCTTGGATAAGTCCGTTAGCCAGGAAAATCGGCCCAAGTTTTCCCGGGAAATGTTGTGTTTTCTTTCGGCAAAAATTATATCTCCGGAAGTAAGAAAGTAAGGGCAACCACATTTGGTACGCGTTTGTATTATAAAGAGTGAACCATGTAACAGAATTTAGGTCTGTAAGTTTCAAGACAACAAAGTAATAGGCATTTAAGAAAAATAGGGTTTTCCTGAAAACGTCAAAGTAGCGATTGGAAACGTCAAAATTGGCAACATTTAGGCAATGAACCTGAAATAAATACGGATTATGTAAAGAAAATGTCGCAAGAAAAGTGTTCTGCAAACCCTTAAGTTTCATTGTCGTTCCTTTTACAAAAATGTTTCCAGAAATTTCATTTCAAATAGACCCTTTTTCTGACGCTTTGGCGGTAATTTTGGTTAAATTTATGGTTTAGCGGGCAATAATTTTTAGCTAATTTTCTTAGAAAAAATTCGTTAATGAGGAGACCGCGACTTTTGAATTTTAAAAGATTTCGTCAAATGAGCGCAAACTAGGCCCCCTAGAACCCACATCCGGGGTTAGTTTCAGTCATTATTTGTTTACATATATACAGGGTGACGCATTTCTACGGTAAAGCTCAATATAATTGTTATTATACAAGATACAAGAAAAAGTTGTATACGTTAATTATTTGGTGTCTTGAGCTGCATCTTATAAAATTATTTTGACAATCACAGAGTGGCGCATAAATCGTTGCTGATACCGACAAATTTTTTTTCGAACACCCTTATGTTATTGCATTTTTGCATTTTTTTTTAATGAAATATGATACACGTTTGTAAGAAAAAATCGATTTTGATAAAAGATGGTACATTGTTTCTACTATATAGGTTATACCGGTAATCAGACTGATGCCTGCTTGCATTAGAGAAACGTATTTGCTATTAGAAATATTTTAATGGAAATTCACTTCCATAACTCATAACATCCAGGCTGTTTTTCATAATCAACTTGATTTGCGTCAATTCTGCTGTCAACCGAAATTTTTTAAAACGATTAGGATTTGGATCACTTTTGATGTCGCACTGTATATTGATCGTTCAATCTGCGTTGATTGTGTTGACTCAACATTCTTGCCTGAAGCTTTGGTTTCAACGTGAACCCTCCATTAGGAAAATCGATTGACGAGTAAAAAAGGTGTACCAAAAAACAGAAAAAACTCATTTATTGTGATCATCCTATAAATAAAAAGGATAAGCGGAAAACTGAAACACCAGCCTGTAGCTTGCGTCCTCTTTCAATATGTTTTTAGTTAAAATTTTAGAAACCATTTTTTTCAAACGGGAACTTTTTGACGGTATAGAAAATTTTCAATGTTTTATTCAACACCGTGTATAAAATTTATGTGAATTACCTGATGTTTTGCATAACCACGGGCTAATAGTGAAATCATCGTGCTTGCAAACGCTTTCCACATATTTTAATTTGATAGCGGCAATCGCATGTTACATCAAATTTAAAAAGGGTAAAATTTTTACAAGCGACGCTTTGAGTGTTGAGTAGCGTAGTAGGTCTATTAACGGGACATTGCCGGCTCAAGCAAGTGAGCCCGTGTATATTTTGCCAAGAAGATGAAATAGCACTTCATATAATGTGCAAATGCAAGGACCCAACGAGGTTAAGGTTCCAGGCGCTTGGAGATGAGAAACCAAAGGCTCAAAGCTATACAAAGAAGGTACTCTCTAGGCTGTGGACTCTAATAAAGGAGATAAAACTGGACAGGGTACTCTACAGATTTTGATGGGAGTATCCCAATCTTAAAGGTCGCGCTGACAAAAGCCGAGTGCCCTCTCCCTAAATTATATCCACTTATCCAAATATCTGGAAAATATCACAGGTTTGTCCATTATATAAAAGATAAAATCTTAGTTGTTGAGAATTATAGACAGATTGTGCTAATTCCCAATTTTTCCAAAGTCTTCCAACATGTCCTTGTCAATTGTGTATCTTCACATTTACGCCGATACATCTCCGAAAATTAGCATGGCTTTTGCGTGGGAAGATCAACGACCTCAAATTTATGTTGCTTAATCCAGTATGTTGTTGAATTTATGGATCACGGTGGACATTGTATACTTGAACATGAAAAAACTTTTGATTGTGCATTACTTAGGATATTTCAAGCTTTGGATTTTCGGATGTTTGTTTCTTCTTTCTTTTAACGTCGGTCCCCTGGTTTTCTTTTTTATAGCTGTTAGAATAAGCTGTTTTTGGTTTGTTTGCGCTGTTATATGTGTGTAATATAGAGATGTTGTCTCGGTTTAAATAAATAAATAAATATAATATAATTTAATCTACTTTGTTGCACTGATGCTCCATCCAGTATTCGGATGATAAATGCTCTCAAAAACGACGTTTCTTTAAAAATGTGGCAAGTTTGTATAAATATAGTGAAAAAGTTTTTGTTAGCTAACTCCAATAATAAACTTTATCTGTGAAAGATTGTATTTTTCTCCTCAGATGTATCATATTTGCAAAATTATTGAGATAATTTTAATAAAATTGAAAATATCTATGTGGAATGTACAACTGTAAATTATTGCTTAGACAACACAGATCTTGCGCTGAAACGATAACTTTAATAATATAATTTGTTTAGAACTATACACTATAATATTTAAACAACCATGTATGATCACCTTTTGTTTTCATATCCATCTACCTAATATATGTAGTGTGTTCTTACAGAAATTCATTCAACTTAACACCATTTTTAACACTGTTACATAAATGTAAAGGATATAAAATTATTTTTAATTACGTGAAGGCTATAATTTGAAAAAATGGTTGGAGATAAGCTCAAAATATTGACATAAGGGGAAAACGGGTCTACTTTGCACTATAAAAAAATTATGGTATTAATCTTTGCACAAGAAAATGATGATAAAAAAATATTATAAATTATTTTGTCACTCGAAACATATTATTACAACTGTTTTTTACTCAACAAATTTTCATATAATAATTTGTGCTTCAGAAGCCGCGATTATAAGGCTTTAGAATTTTTATAAACACAGATCTTCTCATTAGTGATTTTTTTGTTTTACGAAAAATTCGCTAAAGAATTATATATATATATATATATATATATATATATATATATATATATATATATATATATATATATATATATATATATATATATATATATATATATATATATATATATATATATATATATATATATATATATATATATATATATATATATATATATATATATATCGTACCGATGACTCAAAAAATAATGGACTGATTTTGACGAAATTTGGTACGTACCTTCCTTTAGTATGGCCTGGACAAAATTTGCAATTTTCGGACAACGAATTGGAAACAAATACTGATTATGCAAAAGAAATTTTGTAATAAGTGTGTTTGACAAAGCCTTAAGTTTAAATTATTTCGGAAAATACATTTCAAATAGACCCACTTTCTGATGCTTTGGCAGTAGTTTCAGCTATAGAGTTTATGGTTTAATAGTCTATATTTTAGCAAACTTTCGTAGAACAAATTCGTTATCGAGAAGACCGCCACATAAGCTTAGTTCATACACTCGCGAATTGCGAAACTTATTCCTATTGGTCCATATTACGATATTATTTGAAATCAACCAATAGGGATAGGTTTTGCTGCGATTTCGAAATTCGTTTTTCGCAATTCGGGAGTGTGAGCCTACCTTTATGAATTTTAAAAAGATTTCTTCAAATGAGCACGAACTAGAACCTCTAAAACCCATACACAGGGTGAGTTTTAGTGTTTGTCTGTTTATACATATACAGGATGACGCATTTCTACGGTAGAGATCAATATATCCGTTATTATACAAGATATGAGAAAAAATTATATACGTTAATTATAGGGTGTCTCGAGCTGCATCTTATAAATTTATTTTTACAATCACGGGCTGGCCCATAAGTCGTTGGTGATACACACTTTCTTTTTTTAATAGACCAGCCCTTATGTTATTGCATTTTTGTATTTTCCATCGAATTATAATGCATGTTTGTAAGGGGAAAAAAATGAAAGTGATAAACATGTGTAAACCTACTGCTTTTTCCAAGGGAGATGAAATCAGCTGACGTAGTTTCACTCCAGTTTTGTCAAAAAACTTTTGAACATGTAATTGACACAAAACATATATTATGTGATGACCAACATGGATTTAAGGTGGTAACTCCACCATAACAGCTTTATTAAAAGCATTCAAAGGCATTAAGTGACGGTAATGTAGCTCAATATATTTATTATCACCTAGGAAAAGCATTTGACTCTGTGTGTCGCACAGTCTTTTTAAAAAGCTGGATTGCTACAGAGTATGAGGGTTACATTTAGATTTGCTTATCGCATACCTCAGCAAAATATATCAAAGCGTTATGATTGGGTGCAATATTTCACTTGGAAACAGATAGGTTGTGGTTTACCTCAAGATTTAATGCTTGGACCTTTACTGTTCTTAATTTACATCAACGATTTAGCACAAAATATGACAGCAAATAAAATTTGCCTGTAAATAGATGCCACTATAGCTTTATAAGCATTGGCAGTAGCCTAAATTGCATTAATGAACCAACAGTAATACACTGCCTGAAGCAAATTCGTAGTTTTCGCGCTAAACCACTTATTTGCACTTACAATGCTACATTCAGCGATGTAAAATTATAGACAATGGCAATTAAACGTCCAAAAATGCTTTCATGGCTTGTCAGGTACAAACTGAAAAAGGCTTGTTTTCAAACTCCCAGTCTAAAATGCGCACGGAAAAAATCACTCCTGTTCATGTTCAGTATTAACCAAAGTTTTCTGAAGTTATGTTTGATTATCACTTACTTATGTCAAAACACTTGAATAGTTAAATATGTCACTCAATGCAACAATAAATAAAAAGTCTACAATTTTATTACTGACTAGAGTTGTTAATGAACAGGTGAAATTGCTGAACAAGTTTGAACAGTTCGGTTCTTACCCAAGACCATGTTCCATAAACCTGTTTATCTGTTCTTTTGTTTAGATCGTAGCATAAATAAATTAAATACATGTAGATAAGTGTTCACTTCTCTCTCATATGCTCAAACCCTGACACACCATCATTTCCACTGCTAAAATTTTACCATTTCGCTATTTTTTTAAGCTAAATAATAATATTTTCACGAATATATTTGAAATTAATCAAATGATGTATATTTTTCTAAATATATCATTGACAATGTGGTGGATGTGCGCTTCTGCACGTTTTTTTAATTTTTTTACGTGCTTGTATGATTTTACTGATTTTATTTAATTATTTGTCAATCAGCAGTCAACAATTGATTTGCGGAATATGATACTGTTACGCATATAATACTGGCAATTTTGAACCGAATTGACCAAGTTTAGTTGCGAGTCCTTATTTACAACATTCCAAGAGAACCGCAGATGCTAGAGTCAGCGTCAGTGAACCCGAACACTGAATACGCAGATTTAGCGCCGCCGCGTCGAGTCAGTCGGTTCGGGCTGGAAGAACAGTTGTTCAGTTCTTTCAGAAAGAACATTTCAGCAACAGGCTACATCAGAACCTATTCTTAAGAACCGTTCCGTTCTTTTCCTAACAACTCTATTGCTAACAGGCTGTGGCATTTTTAAGAAATTAAAATTATTTACTCAGAAACAAAAATGTAATTAATGATGGTTTGCTTTCTATTCTTAAGGCTTTGAAAGAGAAACATTTTGCAGAGCCCAAGTGCAATCACTTGTTATAAACAATTTTTACTAAATAAAAGTCTGAATGAACCGCTGTAAGACAACACCATCTTACCCTTTTTAGTTTCCTAACCTACCTACATGGAGATATTATAAGCTTAAACAGGCGTTCCAAAATCCGGATCACCAACACCATCAGCGCCGATGGAATTAGCATTATATACATACCTAGCTAGCAACTTTTCTTTCCTCTGTTCCTGATCCATCTGTTCACTGTAATCTTCATTTGGACACAACCTTAAAGCCTTACCTACCCGTAGGTGCTGTCCATGTAAACTAAAATACTTCTTATTTCCTGTAGCCTTGTTTAACGAGAGACTAGCAATGCTTTGTTCGGGGTTTGGGGCAAAACTTTTAATAAAAATATCTGACAATATGTTATGGATGTTTTCTTCAAACTGAGGGCTAGTATCAGGATACACAGCCTTGCATTTGTAAACAGCAGCTTCAGGATCTTGTCGCTTTTGAGTATTTTGGTCATGTCTACCTTTCTTTTTTAGTTCTGCAATCTCATCTACCATCTCTGAAGCTGTACTGGAAATATCAGAATATCCATCATGCTTGTTGAAGATACTTTGCAAAGTTTTAACACCAAAATATTTCTTCTTGTGCTTTCTTTGTACTTTTTTATAGTCTCTGTTGACTTTGTGAACTGGAGAGCTATCACAACTCTCATCAGAGTTCAGCAGACTCTGATCACTTTTGGGTTGTGACAAAGAGTCGTTTGACTCATAGGTGGTAAGAGGTTTCGTAAAGTTTTGAGTATAGTCCTTCACCTCATCTCTAAAAGTAAAGGCTTTAGTGGTTGTTTGTATGTTTTTGGGAGACTGAGAATCATTCGAAGCAATGTCTGTTGACAGCAATTCTGAATCAAGAAACACATCGGCGCTAGTTTGCATTGGTGACGAGAGATTTTCTGAATTTAGAGAGTTCAAGGAACAAGTTAAATTATTATCATTGCTGTTGAGAATGTCAACTTTCTTAAAATTTTCTAGTTTTATAATGTTGTTGCTTACATTGTCTACAAGCACTAAATCTGTTGTATTTAAATCATAATCTGTCTGACATAGAGCCTTTATGTCAATGCATTCAGTTGAAGGTACAACAGTAAGAGGATTATTGCAATTAACAGTGTCTGCTGTTGCTGTCAAATTATCTATATTGTTTGCTTCGTTTTCATTAGTCTCAATATTACCATTGCTTCTATTTATGTTATAATTGTTGTAAGCTTCAGATTCAGAGGTAGGTGTTTCAGTTGTGATTATGATTTTGTTTTGTGCTTTTAGTTCAGGTGTATTTCTTGATAATGGCCTGAAATGTCATTCATTTTCGTTAAAGTAAGGGCCAGTCAAAAAATAAATGAATATACATACAGACCATGCAAATGCCAATAAATCATGCTGTAAATACTTACATACGAGTGGAGCCACAATAAACTTTATGGTCGCAGTGGAGGGACCGGTATGGCCCACTCACAATCAAACCTAACCTAACCTACATACGAGTGCCTACTCCAAAGTTTTGCGTGGCGGAAAATTTATTATAAAACTTAAAAAGTACATACAAAGATTTAGCCCTGGTCCAATCCGGGTTGATGGTCAACAAATTAGAGACAAGCTGAAATTTAGTACAGTGCTTTGTTTTGAAGTGCTAAACATACCCTGAAACCCCAGCAGTAAAATGTTCAGCCCGTCTCTCCAAAATAGCCCCCAAAGGTGTAAAATTAGTCTTTTTTTACTTTTTTCTTTATATCTTGAAAACTAAGCATTGTAGGAAAAAATGACAAGAGAGAAAAGTTGAAGAGCTGAAAATTTGCTAGCTGGAAAATATCTACTTTAATTTTTTTTAAGTTAGCAGTGGCGGAGCTGTGAATTTTTCAATTGGGAGTATTTTTCTGAATATTCAGAATAGGTGCTAAATAATGTACTTTTGGCTAGATTACTTCAATAAAATACATGTAAATTAATTTACAGGTAACATGTAATGTTACCTTATGGTATTGGTGTTACTATCGGTTTTTTTGGGGTGTAAATTTCGGGGAGTAATCTGTAGTGGATATAATAACAAAGATTAAATAAACCAAAATGCTTTATTACTAGAAGTCTAATTAAAGAAAAGTGAACTTATCTAAAGATCTTCTTGTTCATCTATATCCATATTTACAGTCCGGTTTAGACAGGTAATTTTGTTGCATTGGCCATATGCCATAGTGCACTTCAGGCCAATTCGTTTGCACATACATGCTTTTTTACACCCTCCTGATGAAATATTGCAATAAATTTTCTCTAGAACTAATGTGGGGGCAATGCTTTGGTCGGAATGAATTGGTTGCAACTCTTGATTTCTTAGACTCCAACCCCAGTCTTGTGGTGGTAAATGATTATTTAACCACACTTGTACCTGAAAATTGAAAAGAATATCATAAAAAGTTTTACTTGCATGATAAATCTGACTTACCTGATGGAAAACTCTAAATCCGTGATACTTTGCGCTATTTGAGGTAGGTGGTAATGAAGCCAAGTTAAAATCACTACTAAGGCTTTGTTTAGCTACGTACTGCTGGTAAAGCATGTATCTAACACTATCCAAATCTGAATTTGCTGATTTTTTAACATATGCTGCTATGAAAAATTGTGAAATAACTGTTTCTAATTTATCCTCTGAAGCCTGAGGGTTATAAAATTCTTTTAACGGCGTATATAGCTTTTTATTCTGGGTAATCTTTACCAAATTCACCTTTCTTTTACTGAACAACGCAGTCGTTGTGTCACAACCGAACATTGCGTGCATACTAAAAATAACATACTTTAGGTCTCCCAATTTTTGTTGTAAGGTCGATATGTCGCTTATTTAATTTGGCTTTGCTAATTTTCCCGGGCGGATCATAAATAGTTTTTTCTGACAATAATGAATTAGTACCACCATGACATCTGTATCATCGCTAACTATTGCAACCGCACCTTCAGAATTTTCACTGATTGCTACTGCTGTGGTTACAATGAGAGTATCGGCATCACCATCTGAGTATTTTACATTGACTCCATTTTCATGCAACATTTTCCCGAGGGCACGTATGAAATCAGTTTTGTTGATGGTATTTGATAAAAAATCTGCTTTTGGTATACTGACAGCAGATAAATCCGAAATAGATACAATGGGTACTATTCTTTTGCCCGATGACCTGCGGTTTTGTTCAACAATTTTGATCTGCATTTCCTCATACCCATCAAAAACCACAGTGACATTTTGACCATAATCATATGTTATGTGATTGTAGTACTGAGAAAATATATCTGAAAATATTGCAGGACTTTGTCAGATAACTTTATGAAGTAAATAGCCTCCATCTATTACATAATGTGTTATGGAACACGAATTTTGAAATAACGGCGGGCATAGTTTGTCAAATATTTTATATAACGCTGATTTAGTAGTTTTTCGTAATGATCCGTTATCAAATAAACTAGGAGAGCTTGGTGCTAATTTATACTTAAAACACAGTTTGATTTCTTCAGGAGATGATGCAGAGCAGATTATTCTACTAAAAAGAAGTGCAGGGTTTACAGTTATCTCTCCACCCTTTATTTTTATCGAGAAAGCTTCTGATGAGAGTGGTTTTACTCTGTCATTGCGTTTAAGGTGTAACTTACTGTAGTTGGTACCAATTATTCTACTTATTACTTTTTTACTTATTTCCCCAGCTTTATTGCAATTTACGCCACTGTTGGCCACCACACCTGAATTAATCGACATTAGCTCATTTATATCAGGATTCAACGGATTTCGTATCTCCAACCAATCGAGTAGTTTAAATCGTTTTGATCATGTTCTATTTGAGAAGACCGTAGCTCTACATGTTGTTCAGATGCGACTGTACTTACACCAGAGAAACTTTCCAATGCCTCAGTTACTTTTAGACAATGGGGTATGCCAGTTATCCAGCGTGATAGTGTACTGTCTGTAATTCCTCTTCCGTGAGTCAAACCTCCAGAGGTTTTCATGTGTCGCATAAGCTCTTGTTCAATTATCATGTCCAATGGTGTCCCAGACCAAAACTTATTGTTTCTACGCACTGCATGACAATCTTTTTGGCACATTTTTCTGTAATCTTCCGGATCCATACTATTTTTACAAGCTATCATATTTTGAACATATAAATGATAACTTTTTGCATAAGGCAAATGTCCTGCGGCATGGAAATAGGGTAGCATGGAATTGGCGTGATATAGGTGTAAATTCCAATGGGCAGTTATATCTGCTTTAATTGTCATGGCAACAGCCGATGGTTACTTAGCAACCACGTCGATCAGAGGCATCGTGAGTTTTATCTTCGTTACAAACTTCAAGGGAGCAGATAACTATTATTTTCGAAGAGCGGTAAATATTCGTTCGATCTCGCGACGGATTATAGCCAGAAGAGGGAAGGGGAGTTATTTAACTTTGTTATTTTCATTCACAAAGATTTACACAACCCCACAAATCCCCTTTGTGCGCCTCTGTATAATTTTTTTTTTTTGATAATATTAATTTATCCATGATTATTTGGTACTTTAACTACCCCTTACTATAAAATATTTAACTGTTAAAAAAAACTAAATTTAAAAATCCATAACTCCACCACTGCTAACACAAAAATTTTTAGAGTAGACTCCTTTGGCAGAAAATTTTCAGCTCTTAAACTTTACCCTCTTAGTATTTTTCCTACACTGCTTCGATTTCGAGGTAAAAAGGATAAACTAAAAAGAAAGGCCAATTTTACCCCCTTTGGAGGGCTGTTTTGGGGGGACGGGCTCAACGTATCACCGCTGGCGTTTTAGTATATATTAAGCACTTCAAAACCAAGCACCACACCAAATTTCAGCTTGTCTCTAATTTGTTGAGCATCGCCCATATAAAATGATAAATCAACCCTGGACTAATTAGATAAATTTATTATCTTTTGATGGAGTGATTAAAAAATAGTGCTGCAAATTGAACCATAACTTCCACATCGCTGTGGTCATTTATTCCCTTAAGAAAGACATTCCCATGGAATGAATTTAGGGCCCATGACATGACCACAAAGGAAATATTTATATTCCTGTACCCATAAACTTTTCACCAATTCACCCCTTATTTATCCCCTACCACCGGAAGCGATCTTACCCACAAATAATTCTAAGTGTTCTTTTGTCGGGTGCTAACTGGATACCAAATTTGAAGATGATATCTCAATTCGTTTGAAAGTTGTTGCGCCTATTAACAGACAACGTAGATGCCAACAGACCAACCGACCGACAGACAAAAAGATTTTCGTGCCAGAATCAAGTTTTCTATATGTTTTAAGACTTTTACGCCCCTTTAGCAAAAAAAATCGGAATTCCTTTTAACAATGTTCCACCCCTACATCCTTAATTTAATTTCCGGCCAGAATACCAGATATTTGATGAAATTAAAAGTTTTCTAATAAATAAACCCTGAAACGTTATATTACTCGAGTTTTAAGAAAAAAAGTGTCAATTTTCACCAAATTACCTCCATTCATCCACTACCCCCTAAAGCGATTTTACCCAAAAACAATCCGAACCGTTCGCTTGTCGAGTGCTAACTGTATACCAAATTTAAAAACGATATCTCATTTCGCTCTAAAGTTATCGTGGCTACAGACTGACATACAGACTGACAGACAAAAAAAATTCGTTCCCAAATCATGTTTTATATATGTTTTGATACATTTTACAATGTTTAAGCGAAAAAAAAATTCTTTTAATTTTTGTCGCCGATGCGATACTTCCACGCGTGACGATGTGCAAGTAATAAAATCATATATTTTTCGCAAACAACTAAAGCTAATCACAGATGTAACAGACAAAAAATATTTTATTTGAGTTATACTATTTAAAATGTTCTAAATATAAAACTAATAGGTAAATGAAACATCCAAGGAAGTTATAGTGACTATATAATCCACCTTTGCACATATGCCAATTGTATTGTATTTTGTTTATTTAATTACAACCTATTTCCATGTCTATGTCACTGACAACAGGTAGCAATTTTAAACCCCATCCTGGAAATTGTTCTGAACTTCTGAGGGTAGTGATTTTTTACATACCTAATATCTATTGGCACACAACACCGGCAGCTTTACGCACCCTCAAAAACAGGCAATTAATTTGCTTACACAATCTTAGCGCGGCATACGATTTATGCTGTGGTCTCAGTATTTCTTACTTTTCAGTGCTCTTCTCCAAGAGCCCTGGACGGCTAATTCGGAACGAACTAAAGGGCTGGGCAACACTTCTGGTAAGATAGTAGAGGTGGGCTCTGGTACTAACCCCAGAGCCTGTATCTGGATCAGAAACAACTTGCAGTATTTTACACTTTCAGAGTACGGCACCAAGGACATGGCATCCATCCATCTCGTGATCACATCCGGGGGGACCAGGCTGGAAGTAGTGGCCTGTTCGGCCTATTTCCCTGGAGACAGAGATGCAGAACAACCACCTCCAGCAGAGGTGCGGAAATTGATCGCCTACTGCAAGAGGAACAACTATCACCTCGTAATGGGGTGCGATGCGAACTCCCATCACTTGGCTTGGGGGAGCACGGACACTAACAGATGAGGTGAATCACTATTTGAATACATTTTAGGGGAGGAGCTGGTTGTCAACAACATAGGCTCGGAACCCACCTTTCTTAAAGCTAACCGGAGAGAGGTTTTAGATCTTACGATCAGCTCAAGGCTTTTGAGCTCAAAAATCCTCAAATGGAGGGTGTCGTCTGAACCCTCATGTTCAGACCATGCCCATATCCTATTTGAGATTGAAACAGGCCCTAGACCTGTGGTGGAGTATCGGGACCCGAGGAGGACGGATTGGGAGGGGTACAAACAGTCCCTCGCCGGCAGACTTGGGTCCGCAATCCCCACAGTGAGGGATCGTGATGAGATCGAGATTGCGGCCGAACAGGTTAGGGAAGCTGTGGTCTCTGCCTATCACGAAAACTGTCCACTGAGGTCAAAGAGAGACAGTCGGGGGTCTACTTGGTGGAATAATAACCTCGATAAACTACGAAGAGAAGTTAGACGTATCTTCAATCGTGCTAAGATTACAGGCAACTGGGAGCAATATAAAACTGCTCTAACACACTATAATAAAGAGATCAGGAACGCTAAGAGGGAGTCCTGGAGAAGGTTCTGCGGGGACATTAATAATTTGCCCAGCAGCGCCAGAATCCACAGGATTCTCTCACGCGACCGTGTACAGGAACTGGGATCGATAAAACGACCAGATGGTTCCTTTACTGAATCTCGGAAAGAAACGTTAGAGCTCTTAGCACACACACACACTTCCCAGATTGTCTGATCCTGAGCAACGGTGAGGTCCTACCAGCTGAGGGACGATCTAAACGCCCCCAAAGGGAGGA
This sequence comes from Tillus elongatus, assembly GCA_964006375.1. Taxonomy (NCBI): domain Eukaryota; kingdom Metazoa; phylum Arthropoda; class Insecta; order Coleoptera; family Cleridae; genus Tillus; species Tillus elongatus. The sequence goes on along the minus strand of OZ023265.1, from coordinate 133,606,539 downwards.
CTGGCTAGTTGCTCGGAGAATAGTTACAGCCTCGGCAGTGGAGTGTGCTGTGAATCATTTCCAGCCATTCAAGTCGCCAGGGGAGGATGGGGTGGTACCGGTCCTACTACAAAAGGGACTGGAGATTCTCCTACCCTTCCTTATCAGGCTGTTCAGAGCCAGTCTGGCCTGGAACTATATTCCTTCCAGCTGGACGGTGGTTAGGGGGGTTTACATTCCCAAATTGGGACGTAATGACCTCCTACCTACTTCACTGAGACCTCTCAGTATTACATCATTCCTCCTGAAGGGATTGGAAAAAATACTGGACGGACACATTAGGGGGAACATCTTACCCAAGAACCCCCTAAATACCCACCAGTATGCCTATCAAACTGGCAAATCAACTGAGTTAGCGCTCAATAACCTCGTCGAGAAGATCACACACTCTCTGGAAAATGGAGAGGTTGCGGTGGCGGCATTTCTCGACATAGAAGGAGCATTTAATAATGCATTACCGATCTCCCTCTACGAGGCCACTATCGCTAGGGGGGTGGAACCTACCATCTGTGGCTGGATCGGAAACATGCTGCACAATCGGACCATTATTACCTCATTACGGGGAGAGGTGGTCAGCGTTAGGGCTGCGAGAGGGTGTCCTCAGGGGGGCGTTCTATCCCCCCTGTTGTGGTCCCTCTTTGTGGACGACCTGCTGGCTATCCTCAGACTCTGGGAGGTTGAGGTCCAGGCGTATGCGGATGATCTCGTCAGAATGGTTAGAGGCAAATCTGAGGAGGAACTGTCTAGTACTCTTCAAGAAGCACTAAATGTAGTCAATGATTGGTGCCGTAGGGAACAGATGTCTGTGAACCCTCGCAAAACGATCATTGTCCCGTTCACCAGAAGAAGAAGGTTGGACAAATTAAAACCACCTAATCTTATGGGGGAAAACATTCCATTTTCGGACCAAGCAAAATATCTGGGTGTTATCCTAGATAAGAAGCTCAACTGGGACAGACAGAAAATGTTATCCGCAGGGCTAAGATGTCCCTGTGGACCTGCCGGAGAATCTGTGGGAACAACTGGGGAACAAACCCCCAACAGATGTACTGGCTCTATGTAGTGGTTATCAGACCTATGATAACATATGGAGCCATAGTTTGGTGGCCTAACGTACTTCGTGGTACCGCGAGGGCCAAACTGGCTCATCTACAGAGACAAGCATGTCTGATGATAACGGGAGCGATAAGCACCGCACCATCAGTCGCTCTGGAGGTCCTCCTCAATATTCCCCCACTTCACATATGGTTGGAGAGGGTGGCGAGGTGGACAACGTACAGACTAATACAAACGGCGGATAACATGCCGAGGGAAGTCAGTCTGAGGGGGTCCGGACTCCTTGATGACAGTGATTGTCACAGGATTCTGGGAATGGTCTCGGACTTGATGCCTACAAAAATCAGCAGAGATCTGTTTTTCAAGACCGTCCTCCCGGAAAGGGAGGACTGGGACCGGAACCAATCGACCCTGTTGAGAGCGGACTTCTGCTGGTACTCTGACGGCTCCAAAACCAATATGGGAGTAGGAGCCGGTGCATATGGGGGCAGCACCGATGCTAGACTATTAGCTAGCCTCGGCAAGTACGCAACCATACACCAGGCAGAAGTTTATGCCATCGAGATGTGTGCAAGGGAAAGCTTAAAAGACCTATGCACAAACAAATCGATAAAGATATATGCAGATAGCCAAGCTGCAATAAAGGCTCTTGGTTCCTACCGGTGCAATTCAAAGACGGTATGGAGTTGTAAATCTGCCCTTAACGAATTGGGCAGCTGTAATGAGGTGTCGCTGGTCTGGATACCGGGTCACTCGGACCATGATGGCAACGTTGCGGCAGACGCGCTTGCCAGGAGTGGTGCCCAGTGTGACTTTGTCGGACCAGAACCGGTGCTGGGAATAACATCTTGCACAGCAAAACGCACCTTAAAGACCTGGACAGATTGAAGGACAATTCAATATTGGCAAAATCTTCCAGGATTAGCTCACTCTAAGGCCTTCATAAATGGCCTGTCTGAGTCAAGGGCTAAGAAACTTCTAGAGTTGAACAGACAACAACTGAGTACTCTAGTCGGCCTGTATACAGGACACTGTCGCTTGCGGCATCACATGCACCGTATTGGGATCGGTCAGGAGACCGAGTGCCGGCTGTGTATGGAGGATGACGAAACAGCAGAGCACGTGCTGTGTTCCTGTCCGGCAGCGGATAGGACTAGACACCTGCTCTTTGGCAAGGTAAAGCTTGCTCCAGAGGATCTGGATCAACTTTCGCCCGCAAAGGTTATCGACCTCTGTAGGAGGCTGGATTTGTTGGGCGAAATATAGACATTAGGCGTGAGCCACAATAGACCTCATGGTCGCGGTGGAGGGACCGATATGGACCACTCACAATCTAACCTAACCTAACCTACTTTTCAGTACCGTAAAACGGGATGAATTAAAACTCCCGGAGCCACTTATATAAGCAACCGATTTATAAAGATCCTACAATTCTGACATCATCTTTGGAACCCGAATCTACAGTTGACATTAACCGCATCATGCTTTCTGAGGCGAAAATTATGTCTGCCTTAGTAAATTTAAATGTTAATAAAGGTGCTGGTCCAGATCAGATACCTCCCATTCTCTTCAGAGAATGTCATTATGCTCTTGCAAGACCTCTCAGTATCATCTTCAATCTTTCATTTATTCAGGCATTTTTCCAGGGGCCTTCAAAATCGCTGATGCTATTCGTGTCTTTAAGTCAGATAGTCGATCACATGTCATAAACTATAGGCATGTTTGTATCAGTTGTCTTATCAAAAGTATTTGAGATGACTGTGATGCCGATTCTCAAATGTTCCTTCAAACATGTTCTGCTGAACAATAGCATGGTTGATATATGGGTAGGTCAACTGCAACAAACTTGTTTTATTTTACTAATTATATAATTTCATCATTACAAAGTGGTCGTGAAATACACTCCGCCTATACTGATTTTACCAGAGCTTTTGATTCTGTAAACCATTCTCTGTTAATTCAGAAATTATATGCATATGGCATTAGAGATCTGCTGCTAGCATGGCTCCATTCGTATATTGAAGACTGAACAATCAGAGTTAAAGTTAGTGGATGTTACTCTGGTCTTATATATGTTATTTGCGGGGTTCCACAAGGTTCACACCTTGGGCCACTTCTATTCAACAATTTCATCAATGATATTGGAATGTTCTTCAGGTCACCTTACTTAATGTTTGCGGATGATTGAAACATTTTCACTTCTGTCCATACGGGTGCTGAAATATCGGCCCTTGTCCATGATTTGGAGTGCTTATCTCCACGGTTCCATACAAATAATCTTTAGTTGAAGATAGCTAAGTGTTTTATGATAAAGATTTCCGGAAGAGCTGATTATCTTATAGGTGGCATCTCGTTGATACTGTTCCTCATCTGGGTGTCACGTTGGATTCACTGCTTACGATGTCACTTAACATTGATGCCGTTACTTCAAGGGCTGCAAGAATGTTGGGTTTGATAACTAGTATCAGTAGTCCTTTCAGCAGTGTACAGACATTGACCATTGACTCTCTACTCATTGGTTGTACATTGTAGTCTTTATTTAATTATTGTTCAGTGATCTGGTCACTTCACTACACTGAGCATATTGATAGACTTGAAAATGTTTACGTTGGATTCACAGCTTAGGATGTCACAATTGATGTCGTTAGTTCAAGTGCTGCAAAAATGTTGGGTTTGATAACTAGAATCACTATTGTTTTCAGCAGTGTACAGACATTGACCATTCTCTACTCATTGGTTGTACATTGTAGTCGTTATTTGATGATTGTTCAGTGATCTGGTCACTTCATTACAATGTGCATATTGATAAGACTTGAAAATGTTCAGGTTGAATTCACAGCTTAGGATGTCACTTCACATTGATGTAGTTAGGTTTGAATGTGAGTGGGCCACACCGGTCCTTCCACCGCGACCATAAGGTATATTGTGGCTTTGATGTAGTTACTTCAATGGCTGCAAGAATGTTGGGTTTGACAACTAGAATCACTAATCTTTTCAGCAGCGTACAGACATTGACTACTCTCTACTCATTGGTTGTACATTGTAGTCTTTATTTGATTATTGTGCAGTGATCTGGTCACTTCACTACACTGTGCATATTGATAGACTTGAAAATGTTTACGTTGGATTCACAGCTTATGATGTCACTTCACATTGATGTCATTACTTCAAGTTCTGCAAGAATGTTGGGTTTGATAACTAGAATGACTTATCTTTTCAGCAGCTTACAGACATTGACCACTCTCTACTCATTGGTTGTACATTGTAGTGTTTATTTGATTATTGTTCAGTGATCTGGTCACTTCACTACACTGTGGATATTGATAGACTTGAAAATGTTCACGTTGTATTCACAGTTTAGGATGTCACTTCACATTGATGTCTACTTCAGGGGCTGCAAGAATGTTGGGTTTGATAACTAGAATCACTAATCTTTTCAGCAGCGTACATACATTGACTACTCTCTACTCATTGGTTGTACATTGTAGTCTGTATTTGATTACTGTTCAGTGATCTGGTCACTTGACTACACTGTGAATATTCATAGACTTGAAAATGTTCACGTTGGATTCACAACTTATGATGTCACTTCACATTGATGTCTACTTCAAGGGCTGCAAGAACGTTGGGTTTGATAACTAGAATCACTAATCTTTTCAGCAGGTACAAAAATTGACTAGTCTCTACTCATTAGTTGTGCATTGTAGTCTTTATTTGATTATTGTTCAGTGATCTGGTCACTTCACTCTACTGTGAATATTGATAGGCTTGAAAATGTTCAGGTTGGATTCACAGCTTAGGATGTCACTTCACATTGATGTCTACTTCACTTTTATCTTTTCAATTCTGTATTTATTCTGCAGAAAAGAGCCATCAGATATTTGTGTGGGGTTGGTGTCCGTGACTCTTGTAGACCTTTATTTGTTTCTGAGCGGATATTGACCCTACCGTCTCTGTTTGTTTTGGAGACTGCATGCCTTATGCATGAAAAATATAAAGATGAAATCAGGTCAGTGTCTTCTCGTGATACAAGACAAAAGAACTGCATTCCTCTTCCTATACCGTCCACATCATTGTTAAAGAGGTCATTAATATATAATAGTAAGAAGATATTTAACCAGATACCACTAAACTTGAGAAGGATTGGTGACATTGAAATTTTTAGGAAAGAGCAATTGCAAAATGTTATTATTCAATAGATGAATTTTGTAATGATGCACTACTGTGACAGACTCGATTGGTGTTGTTTGGGAGTTTTCATTTGGACTGCTTTCTATATATTGTGTGTTTTTATATTGTTAGTTAGCTGTGTATTTATGTTTATATTGTTATTTATATATAGTTATACTAGTTACTTATGCACTTATATTACTATTTGTTGTGAACTTATATTTTTGTGCATTTATATTTTGACAACTTTTACTTTTATATGTTAACACTTTGCTTGTCAATAAGATTTTTATGTTGGGACAATAAAGCACCTATCTATCTACTTCAAGGGCTGCAAGAATGTTGGGTTTGATAACTAGAATCACTCATCTTTTTAGCAGTGTACAGACATTGACCACTCTCTACTCATTGGTTGTACATTGTAGTCTTTATTTGATTATTGTTCAGTGATCTGGTCACTTGACTAGACTTGAAAATGTTCACGTTGGATTCACAGCTTAGGATGTCACTTCACATTGATGTCTACTTCAAGGGCTGCAAGAATGTTGGGTTTGATAACTAGAGTCACTAATCTTTTCAGCAGGTACAGAAATTGACTAGTCTCTACTCATTGGTTGTACGTTGTAGTCTTTATTTGAGTACTTTTCAGTGATCTGGTCACTTCACTACACTGTGAATATTGATAGACTTGAAAATGTTCACGTTGGATACACAGCTTAGGATGTCACTTCACATTGATGTCTACTTAAGGGGCTGCAAGAATGTTGGGTTTGATAACTAGAATCACTAATCTTTTCAGCAGTGTACAGACATTGACTACTCTCTACTCATTGGTTGTACATTGTAGTCTTTATTTGATTATTGTTCAGTGATCTGGTCACTTCACTACACTGTGGATATTGATAGACTTGAAAATGTTCACGTTGGATTCACAATTCACAGCTGAGGATGACACTTCACATTGATGTCGTTACTTCAAGGGCTGCAAGAATGTTGGGTTTGATAACTAGAATCACTCATCTTTTTAGCAGGTACAGAAATTGACTAGTCTCTACTCATTGGTTGTACATTGTAGTCTGTATTTGATTACTTTTCAGTGATCTGGTCACTTCACTACACTATATATGTATATTGATAGACTTGAAAAAGTTCAGAGAAGATTTGTCAAAGCATTGTGTTAGAGAAATTTCTTGTGCTTTTATAATTATAGTTAGTCTATTGCTTTTTTATTTTGGTCCACATTTTCTACATACTAGGCATATACTCTTCGACCTATGTTTCGTTTACAGAGTTCTCAAAGAACTTATAGACAGCTGCGATATCCTATATTAATTTAGAATAAGAGTTTGTCCACGTACTGTTCGAAATCCTGGGATGCTGGATAATGAATGCTACCCAACCAACTATGGCAAGTGCAGCCCTCTCGGCAGAGTAAGTTAATAATAGCAACAGATTTTGTTTGGAATCTGATATGTTTAGTTTAGGTCAAGTGCACGTAAATTTTTAAATCTGTGAAGTATTATATTATTATTGTTTTGATCCCCTATATTTGTAAATTTTTTCTTTTTATATTACGTAAAATGGCAACTGCATTAATAAATATTACTATTATAAACCAGGGTTTCAATTTTAAACTCACTTGTTTAGCAAGTGTGGAATATAGGTTTCCATGTCTAATGAGATAGTTTTAGTAATAGGATTTTGCATTATATGGGATTAAAATTTTGAAAACTGATAGGATTTGTATTTAATTGTACTTTCTATGTAAGCTAATCAAAGTTGCTGGATATAAAGAGGTGGCTTATGTGGGGTTAATAAGCAGTCCCATTTTAGTTATTTTACTGCCCAAGTAAACGTCGGGAATGTGTTTCATTCGCAGTTCTTACACCAATTGTTCAAATGCTTTACATGTTAAAAAAAAATGTCTTATTGCAACAAGGTGACACACATGTTCATCTCACTTTTTTAATGTAAAGCTCACATGCTCAAAGCAGCTATAGCCAGTTGCCTGTGGCCAATTTGGATATGGCAAAACAGATAAATTATAATAAGAACAGAACCAGTCTTTCTCTTTCACACTGGCTGTATAGAGTTGGCCAAATTGCTCACTTGTAAAGGCCAGCTCTTATTTCTAAACGAAATAGGCAAAAACTGATGTCTTTATCTAAGGCTGAATTTTCATGAGCAACTTAATGGTGAAACTCCCATATCGATATCTATCACCGTTTCAGAGATACAGGCTGTTTTTCGAAACAGTGCATTTTTTTACAAGTGGATGTTTTTCTTATTGAATTGTTTTTATTTTTCTGAAAACATTTTTTATGTAAAATGGTATGTGGAATAGTAGAGACCACTTTTTTGTTTTTATTTAAATTTTAGTAGTTATAAGCAGGAAAGTCATTTTTTTAGAGGGAGCACCTAATCTATTTTAGCATATATGAGTAAAGCTTGAAATACCAGTCCAAAAATGTATGAATAAAGCAGTTCGCGTAAGTAAATCTCATGTTTATAATAAGCGCTGCCCAAATGTCATAAACTAAATATATTTCTTAAGGAATATTTAAAATACAAATAAATTAATACAATTAATAACTAATAAAATTAAACATCAACAACAAACAGGAAACTAGGAAGGGGTAATTAATTAATTCAAGAGATTTTCAAAATGTCGACAGTTATGCTTATGAACAAACAGCACCTTTTCTAAACATGTCTTGCTGAGTTAATCAGTTCAATGGGGGTGAGACCTGCAAAAGACTGCAACACTGAGAGTTCTAAATCTTGTTGGCAATTTAAAAATTAGGTCTTTTAACCTTCCCCAAAAATAAGTCTATAGGTGTAAGTCTGGTGACCTTGCCGGCCAAGTGTTGGGACCTTTGTTAACTCTCCAATTATTTCCGAAATTGACCTTGAAAAAAATTGGTAGGTTCGATTGTGAGTGGGCCATACCGATCCCTCCACTGCGACCATAAGGTCTATTCTGGCGCACACCTAATAGTCTATATTTCGCCCAACAAAGCCAGTCTCCTGTAGAGGTCGATAATCTTTGTGGGCGAAAGTTGATCCAGATCTTCCGGAGCAAGCTTTGTCTTGCCAAAGAGCAGGTGACTAGTCCTGTCCGCCGCCGGACAGGAACACAGTACATGCTCTGCTGTTTCGTCACTCTCCATACACAGCTGGCACTCAGTTTCCTGACCGACTCCAATTTTGTGAATGTGGCGATGCAGGCGGCAGTGTCCTGTATACAGGCCGACTAGAGTACTCAGTTGTTGTATGTTTAGCTCTAGAAGTTTTTTAGCCCTTGACTCTGATTATGGTTACAATTGCTGTTTTGAGGCGCGGCCCCCTAGTTATGAAAAAATATGCCCCCATGTTCAATTAGCAACAGTTCGTCAACAAGAGGTTCTATTTGTTGCCTCAAAACTTGCAAACACCTTAGCAAGGTGAGCATATCATTATAAATAACCAGACCAATACCTGTCCACACACTAAACCCAAATCTTCCTTGGTTTCTCTGCTCCACAATTGAATGAGGATTATCTTATGCCAAAGTATAACAGTTGTATTGGTTGAAAATACCAACATACTTACATAAGCTGCGTCTATCCAAATACAGTTCAATGGAAAATCGCATACTTCGTGACAATTTTGTAGGAACCATTGCCTAAAATCGTTTCGCCATTCAAGATCTCCTTATCTCAACTTTTCTCTTCCTGTATGGCTGAAATTTGTGCTTTTTGAATATCCACCTAGCACAGTCCCAAAAAATACGACTGTTTCTTCTAACTCCCTATCCCTACTTGATGAATACATTTTAGGTATTTTCTTCTTAAATTGACCACTGTTAATTGAATTGTTGTAATCTTGCGAAAATATTTTAGCAGGGTTGTTTCCTCTCTAGATACCGCTCATAGTACAAATTGCTTAAAGCCTGTGCATTCTCATTTGCTTGTGTGAAACAGACAATCATGTCCCATCTTTCATAATTTTCAAATTTCATGGCAAATTTAGTTTAAGAATTGTACATTAATCTTGACAAAAACTAAGAAACAAGCAGCGCATTTCTCACCTGGTTCAAAAGTCGACTGCTAACAATAAACAGTAGCACTCTATTTTTAGCTACTCGTCAAATGGTGCTTTTGCAAGTTATATGTAAAAAACTTTAACGCAAATTTTTTCAAAGAGTTGTGCAAAACGTCAGGTGTACTACAAGCTTTACCTAAATATTCCGAAATATTCTATGTGTCTCATTTACAAAACTGATTTTTCTGTTTATAACTGCAAAAATATAATTTTAAAAAAAGGTAAGCTACACTCATTCAATGTAAAAAAGTGCCTCAGAAATGTTTTCATAGAAATAAAAAAAAAATTAAATAGGAAAAAAGTTATATGAACACTTTCGAAAAAGACCCTGTATCTCTGAAACGGTGATAGCTATCGATATGCGGTTTTCACGATTAGGTTTGCCACGAAAATTGAGCCTCAGACACTGACATCAGTTTTCGTCTATCTTGTTTCAAAATAGGATTTTCCGTTTAAAAGTGAGCAATTTGGTCCACCTGTACCCACCAGCCATATGTTATTCTTTTTTTACATAAATAATTAGCAGGAAAAAAAAAGAAAATAAATAATAAGAAAATGTATTTTGAATAAATCATATATAATATTGTAATATCACAAACTTAATAAACTTAAATAATCTTAAAACAAACCTATAGTTAAAAGTAAAACTTAAGAGTTACAGATTGCAAGATAGTGATGTATTTAATTTTCAATAACAGAAATAAAATCATACAAATAAAACATAAAAAAATAAATACAAAATATTAGAATAAAATAACTAAGTAGAAATAGATCACAAACCCTGGTAAATCCACATAGCTCAAAACTAATTGTTAAACTAACAGTATAACAGCATGGGACCAATAACATTAATAGTTAAACTAACAATATAAGATATGATAAGTACACTTGGAGAACCCCAAATCACCACAACACATATTTCAGAGACCTTACGATCGTTTCGTTGACAATGTCAACATCTTCAGAGGAAGAAAAATTCTAAAATTAAACTAGTAGCTACAGTGTATTTATATCGCGTCCAGGTAAACGAACTAGTCCGAAGTAAAATTGTCGTAAGACACATCGTTTGTTTATTGTGTAGTGAAACTACGAGGTCGAAGACCTGCTTTAATCTTCTGGTCGACAAATTTATGAGCCCTTATCTAATATAAGCATAATAGGCTTTAAAGGAAAGGTACCGAATGATTTAAGGAATCTGCACGTTCCTTCTTATCTAGAAATTTACTATGTGGATATTGGAGCAAGCCGACAAGCACATCTGGCGAGACAAACACCATAACCTACGCTTTTGTTCTTAATCGACCTTGATATAAAGATTAAGAACAAAACTTCATAGAATCGTGCGGCACCTTTAATTTCAAGCCCTTTATGTTCACTTTGGATTTGACCACTTAAACACTCCTAATTTGTCTGGTAGAATAATAAATTACTGTCAATAACTCGGCCGGTCTATACATATACTAATCTCTACGTTTGTCTCGACTTAAAGACTCTTTCGTTTTCTGTGTATCTATGAAGTCAATATAAATATTGTTTTTACGAAGACTTAAAATCAATATAAATATAGTTTTTATGTAGTATTTTAGTTGAATTATTTATCCTTTGTTAGAGTTAACATTGTGAGCCAAACACCCGGGTTAGTTTTTATAAAAAAGAGGAGCGTAGGTTATGGTGTTTGTCTCGCCAGTGCTTGTCGGCTTGCTCCAATATCCACATAGTAAATTTCTAGATAAGAAGGAACGTGCAGATTCCTGAAATAATTCGGTACCTTTCCTTTTAAGCCTATCATGCTTATATTAGATAAGGGCTCATAAATTTGTCGACCAGAAGATTAAAGCAGGTCTTCGACCTCGTAGTTTCACTACACAATAAAGAAACGAAGTGTCTTCGACGACAATTTTAATTCGGACTAGTTCGTTTACCTAGACGCGATATAAATACACTGTAGCTAGTAGTTTAATTTTAGAATGTTTCTTCCTCAGAAGATGTTGACATGGTCAACGAAACGATCGTAAGGTCTCTGAAATATGTGTTGTGGTGATTTGGGGTTCTCCACATGTACTTATTAGTGGTCATCACAGGTTCCAGTTTTCACATAATAAGATATTATAAATAAAAGTCGTTAGGAAAATTATTTTTGATTATGCAGTTTGTTACGCCTTGCATTACCATGTTGCATATTTTTTCTGTTTTTACCACATTTGTGTAGAATGAATGAACAATTCTAGAAAAATGGAAACCCAGCATAAAAATTGCCACTACTACTGAATGTAATGTTTTGGCATATGCTCACAATCCCCGCATTTAGTGAAAAATGAGCAAATCATGGGTTTCCAGGTAGGTTCTGGTGTCCTGAATAAGGTCTTAAAAGTCCCCGAAGTAGGAGGGTAGGGATAGAAGTTGGCAATGCTGTAAAAGGCTAAAATCGTGCTCTGACGAATTTTTCGAGATATCTCCAGTTTCATTGCCTCTACGACAAAATTACATTACGACAAAAAGAAAGCCACAAAAATTCTCTATGAAAAAATAGAAGGTATTTTTTGTCGTATACGCAATAGTTTTCTTGAAAATTTTGAGTAAAACTCATACCTAAACTTAAAAAAAAAAAAATTATTTGTGCCAGTTTTTATTGCACAGTGGGTTAAAACATTAAAAACTGGTCAATTTGCAGACAACCTCCCGAACGCTTCTTTGAAATAACTTTTCAGAAACATGCTCAGGATCCCCTCTGAATGCACAAACCACAAGAAAAATATTCACACCCCCCAAGGAAGTTACGGGATCAGGAGTGAATAGGGGTGCTGGGTGGGTTATGTAGCAAAAAAGGAAATATGAGCAGAAAATGCAAAGAAAACGGCGTAAGAGCTGCCTTTCCGACATTTTGAAGCTATATGCCCCTTAATCCCTGTATACCCCACACAGCACTCCTATTCGCCCCAAGTCCTGTAACTTTCTTGAGGGCTGATCTCAGGAAATTGGTCTTGTGGTTCATACAACATCGGTGGTTGTATATATATGCGAAAGGGGAAAGAAAAGCCCCACAACGAAGCAGACCACTCCCCTCCGTTTGTCGCAAGTGGAACGTTAGAGGAAGGAAAACCCATGATACCATCAAAGTACCCTAGTTTGTACAGCTAAGAGAGAACATACCATAGCAAATACTGTCAAACGATTGAAACTTGAAAAAAGAACAATAAATTTAAATAACACTTACCTTTTGCATCTCAAACAAATGAGGTAGGTCCGGCCCTTGGATGTAAACAACCTTCGACCTTGCAATTAACAACCTTTGGCCTAGCATTTTCCTCATAGCAAAAACAATGTAGAAAACAAATAACATGTCACAGACCAGGAACTAACGACACATGCAGGCTCTAATCACTACAACACTAATGGCCATTAAGAGAATAAGGTAAACAAGGCACAATTGCAGGAATAATGGCTGTGAACACGAATGTATGAGAAACCGTCTAAACGGGTACGCGTACCTGCGACGTACTCAAAGCGAACTGATAAATTAGCAGTAGAAGCGAATAGTCCAAGTCTCTAGAATATTCCAAAGATTCCCAAAGTCAATGTGAACTTTATGTCAAATGTAATGTTTAGGAGGGGAAGGGCGGGTGTCACAGAACAGAACCATACTGGGGAATTGTTTAAAAAGTATGTAATGTTTAGGAGAGGAAGGGCGGATGTCACAGAACAGAACCATACTGCGGAATTGTTCAAAAAGTAGGTAATGTGTAAAAGACTTTAAATTTAAAAAACTCAGCAAAGACAAGAGCACCAAAGTTAAGATACCAAACTTTATCTGTCAACACTCGTTTTATCTAAAACTGTTCGGGAGGTCATCTGCAAATTCACCATAAAATGTGTGCATCTCTATGTGCAAGTTAGACGTGCAACGTCTTTACCGATTCCTTTATTTTATTTTTCACCTCCACTGATTTATTTTCATAAAAATGCACAATCCTTTACAAAGTGCAACTGGAGAAGCAGACCCGTGTTTTCCCTGTATTTGGGTCATTTAGTAAATTACTGGAGAGATCCGCATCATACATGTTATTCTGGTAGCGGACGGGGAAACTAACAGTATTGTACCGTTCTGTGTGGCATACGAACGTATTTTTGCAGTGAAAGCTTACATTACAAACGTGATATTGTGTAAAAAAATGAGTTAAACTTGTTCCATCTGTGATCAACCACTGGACGATACACCTACTGTCAAGGTTGATCGTGAATTGGTTAAATTAATTGACGCCAGTGTTGTGAGAGTTAATGGGAAAACATGAACAATTGTGCAAAGAAACCTCAACCACAGTACACGTTCAGTGCCATAAAGACTACACTTGTCCATTGAGTATCAAAGGACCAAAAGAAAACGTGAAAGCGAAGAGGCTGCTACTTCAACGAGTCCTTTGAAACAGCGAATGGGATCGAGCCAACTGCTTTTCAATTTTAAAACCTATTGTTTCATTTGTGGAAACGAGGCTGGGGAAGAAAAAGGGAAAAGAGGGGCGAAAAACCAACATAAAACAATCTGTCATGTTTCAACACTCGGTTTTAAAGATACCCTTATGGCACTGGCTGAAAAAAGAGGAGATGACTGGAAAAAAACTGTTAAACGTGTTACGTTTGACAAACATCTAGTTGCAGCTGCAACTAAATATCATCAAACTTGTTTTAACAAATTTTAACTTGCTAGTGTCTGGGAAAAAAAGGTAGGTCATCCTGTTTATGAAAATATTCTGATAGCAATGGAAGCATTTTTTTCATTCATTGAAAACAACGATGACTCAATTTACATTGACTGAATTGAAAGGAGTACTGATGGATTATATACCTGATGATAAAGCGAGAAAAAAATTGGAGGGGAGATATGGAGACAAAATTGTGATAACCTATAAAAAAACAGGATTTACGACTATTTCCTTTCGTGAAACTCATTTGAATATTTTAAATGAAGCGTGGTATAATAAAAAAAGCGATCCTGAAACGACGCAGAATCATCGGTACACCTGCAGAAATTTTGCATCAGGATAGAATCTGAAATTTGCACCAGCTACAATTTTGTAACTTTAAAAGTTTACTAAGTGAACTTTGTTATTGAGACATATTTGAAGAAATGGACAGGTTCAAGCAACAAACTGCTAACTTCCAAGGTTTCTGTTATGGTGAAACAAAACAGACTGTATGAGTCTTAACATAATGTTGACTGTTGAAATGCAAAATGACGAGACTTGCTTATCTGACATTTATCCAAAAAGTACGGTTAGAAGTTAAGTTCATTCTAGGCACCATAAATAATCTTTGGTGTCTCAGAGTTGGAACTGTTGGAAGTCGTCACAACTCAACTTTTATCATTCAGCAGACTAAATAACTAAAACATACCCTTGCTAAACACACCAAATACTTTGGCAAATCGAAAGATTAAAAATAGCTTAACAGGCTATTGCCAACATAAGTTGCATTTTCCATGGCCTACTGAGATCTCGTTATTTTGAAACACAGTATAAAACTATAACTTAAGCAAATAATACGCACTTCATTAGGAGCTTCTTATTTTCCAAGTTCACTATGGAGGTTTCAAAAATACACAGCATTTTTAAATAAATGTGAAAAAATCCATCAAATTGGTATGAGTTTTTCATATACAATTTTTTAATTTATGCACCATTTTGAAGATACATGTTAAAATCTCTTTTTATTATTTTCCTTGTTATGTGGTTATCATATTAGTATTGCAATATTTAATATCCTATTATTGTATTTATATTTAGTGTTGCATTTTCAAACCTCATACATTTTTTACATTGCAAAAGGATACTTTTTTGTATTTTTTGACCATCCCTATCAACTGCTACAGTTATTACCCAATGACAGTCATATTGGGAATTCACCAGGCTGGACAAAATTCCAAAGCAGTTGCCAATACAGGCACTGGTTGCATCAGTCTTACCTAACTTAAGTTAACACTGCATCTGTATGTTTATATTCGGTTTTTAAATTAAATGCATTTAGGCCAAACATTATCTTATTTAGAAAAAATATATTGAGGGTTGGTCCGCTTTTATGAGCTATATCATGAGGGTTGCATTTTTTAGATATAAACAATTGAACCAAATAATAAAACATTACTTTGACAATCTTTTAAAGACCTGGTGACCATAAAATTCAAAACAACTATAGGCATAATATTAAACCTGACTTAAAAGTTACATATAATACAAATACTTCTTTTCTTCTGGATTTCTGTCTCTATTTCTATCACACTGACTGGTGCATAACTGCTTAAATTCTCGTGCAACTCTACATACTTGATAAAACATAAGCTGTACAACAAGTCATGCACTATGTAATTCTCAATGATATCTAACATCTATCATGTCAGCCTCTCTCACCTACTAGCCGTAGATGATTCAGGCGTCCTAGGTGCAGTGGGAGTATTTAACAAATCCACGGAGCTCGGAGGATTTAACCTTCTGGAATTGCAAGTACCAGCAACTTCTTCATCGAAAAACCTACAAACACAAAACAGTCATTTATGGCAGGAAGGAAAATACTTTTCACAAAGAAATCACATGCAACGTTATTTATTTTCTCACTTAGCGCGCCTCTGTATCTTGAAATCTACGAGACTACCACTGATCCAGTCTTCGTCAAGTTAAAACGAACGCTTCAGTTCTTGAAGAGAACCCTACTTCTGCTGATAAGGCTTCTTCCACAGCGTCACAAATCATATAAACAGTGGACATAGCAGAGTGAAATAATAATAATAATAATAATAAAAATAATAAAGTACAAAGAGAGACATGACGCAGTTGGAAGAACTAGCTCTGAAAATTGAACTTTTTAATTTTGGTAAGCTGAGCCTTTTCTAGAGAACTCAGGATGTAGGTTGTCATGGGTTCGGACCGTGCTCACAGACCAACAAGTTGTCCACAACAGGCCAGATATAATATTAGTGGGTAAGTCTTGCAAACAAGTGGCGCTCATTGATGTGGCCATTCCGAATACCACTAATCTAGAGATGAAGTACAACAAGAACATCATTAAGTAAAGAAACTTCGAGATGCAAGTAAAGAGACAGTGGAGGGCAGATAGTGTCCGAGTGATCCCGATAGTCATGTCGTCGACTGGCGTGGTTCCTAAGAGTCTTCGAGAGAACATTAAGAGACTGAGCCTTGGAGAGCACCTTTATACGGTTATGCAGAAAGCAGTAATACTTGCAACTGCCCACCCTGCGTGAAGATTTCGGGGAAATGAGGTTGGGGCTCTAGCAAAACATTAAGGCTTTATCGAGTATCCATACTACAAATGCAAGCCTGAGGGTGTTGTTCGCAAATGCCAGGTCAGGCTGCTGTGTGACCTTCTGGTGGTCACCGACAGAGCAGTAAAAAGCTAAAGGCCAGACATCTTGCTTATTGTCTAGAGAAACCAGAAGACTTTCATTGTGGACCTAATTGTGCCGCTCCGTGACAATCTTTTCTTTAAAATAGGGGAGAAGTGATGAAAGTTCCAAACATTCACGGTGGAGTTGACTAGTACAAGCTGAGAAAAGTTCAGATCATCCCAGTGGTTATATCAATAAATGGGCTTGTACCACCAAACTGGCAGAAACTCACCTACCACCATTCTTTCACTAGCTACCAGGTATATAAGAAGTATGCAGAAAGCAATTCCTCATACATCTCCAGGAAAGTCATATTCTTTTAACAGTATGAAAACAAAAGGTTATGCTTATAGTAACAACTTCCTGTTAGAAGATGAGTGTGGTGGTATATACCACAAGAGAAAAAAAGACATGACAATAACAATAATAATAATAATAATGTGGCACACGAGACAGAAACCAACCACTGGCTACTGAACAGCGCAACAAGTACCACCTTAATGCAGTAAACATAGTATGACTGCTTATTTTGGCCAAAGGGTTTGCTTAGCAGAAATTGAAAAACCGCAAGAAGGCAGCCAGATCTTACCACCTTCCAGAAACGGATTATGCCAAAGACTGCACTGCTTGGAACAGCAAACATACTTAGAAAATGACTAGATCTCTAACTGTCATGTGACAATTCAGGCAGCTGCATTTTTGGCTCACCAAGAACCCAGTACTGCAATAATAAGACTCTGTGGCCAAACAGGTCAAAGACCCAATTACAGAACATCTAATTAAAAAAAAATATTAATAACTAAATAAAATGGATCACACAACGATAGTCATAAACACCAAAGGATATTTAAAATATACAGATACATAAAACAAATTAAAAGAAAATTAAAAAATGGATCAAGAGAAACAAGAAAAAAGTACACATATGTTAAAAAAGCACCTTAGCTACCACAGTTTTAAAATTGTACAACTAATGCCACACTCATGACTTACAAATACAGATGTAGAGTTCTTGTCTGGCTGCACACCGGTTTCGCCCTTTTACCGATTACAGCAGGGGCGGCTCCTCAATAAGTGCACCCGTGCGCGCGCACTGCCTCCTGCCGTGGAAAAATAAATAATATTTTTGCTATGCTATATTTTAATAAATTTTTATTTGCTTTTATATCTCCTGCATTCCTGCATTCAACAAACAAAATTAGCATATCAAGGATTGCAGAGTCGGCAGCCATTAATACAGCATCAGAATAAGAATAGTGTTAATGGTTGGTTGCAGACGTTATCGTTATATACATCCATATCCAAATATCCATATATACATCAGTTGCTGGTGGTGTGTATTTTTCGGCGCTCTTGAGGAAATGCGATACTTCAGTGCGAAATGATCGAGTATCATCGTCGAAAACGACCGAATAAGCAATCTGGTGTGCGCTCTCAAATTCCACACTTGCAGTTTGCGGTGGAATTTTGGCAGAGCGTGTCTGTGTCTAGCATGTGTTTAGTAATTTTTGTGTAGTGCTGCGCGTCGGATTGATTTTAATTAGATCATTTCATTGTTGTTTACATGTTCTAACAAGACAATTATTATTATTATGATGGCTACTACTTCGAGTTGCTTAATAAGTGGACAAAATAATTGTGATACTGTGATTAATTCAGTGGATATTTTAAATTTAAAGGTTAACTTTTTAAGGGACTTTTTAACTGCTATAACCTATAACTTACTAGAGGAAAACTTGGTCAGTATAGTTAATAATTATTAAGTTTAGTTAGTTTAGTAAGTAGGTTTTTTTATAATACATTTTCGGGGAAAAATAGGCAAGCCCTTCATTTTTGATTAATTTTTATTTTTTAAAAAAATCACTAATAGAAGGTATCGATGAAGAGACTTTGCAAACATTTTTTCAAATGAGCGCGAACTAGGACTCCTAGAACCCATATCCGGGCTCAGTTTCAATTTTTATGTTTCAAAAAAATCTTTTTCTCCGAAAACTACACAGCTATCTTAATGAAATTTGGTGGATATGTTGCCTTGTAAAAGACCTTACTACACACTAAAACTCAAGTTTCTACATTTTTAGAAAATTGAGTTATTCAAATTTTAAGTTTCCTTTTGAAAAAAAACTTTCTCCGAAAATTATAAGGTTATTTTGATGAAATTTGGTGGATATGTTGCCCTGGGTAAGACCCTACAATACACCAAAATTCAACTTACTACTGAGTTATTCAAATTTGAAGCATTTAATAAAAATTCACTACCATAACGCACTTGCTGCGTTCTGAACTTTTTTTTCTTACGCACCCCCAATGCATTAAGGCACGAGCCGCTACTGATGCAGCGTAAAGCAACACGTCTGCCTTATGGCATTGTGCGTCCAAACTATGAGGAAAGGCTGAGGCTATGTGGTTTTTCTCAATTTTCTGAGAGACAAGCCACAGGTGATTTAATCCATACACATAAATGCATATTAAGGCATGAGCCGCTACTGGGCTACAGAGAAAAAAAACAAGCAACTGTGAAGCCAGAGAAGATGTCTCTACATATGTATTTGGCATGGAACAGTTTCAGCCAGTAAAGGCAACAACAATTAATTAATTACAAAATTTAAACCATAGCACACCACTTAAATGGGTTGACTTTCCAACAAAAATATGTTTAAATGCAGACATATATGCTATTTCTCTGGCTTGTAACCGGTTTCGCTGTTTGACAGAGAAATAAACACTTTTTTTTAATTTCAACAACACACCACGAGGGCTTACAGCCTAAATACTATCGTACCATGGGTGTTGACAAGGAGGAAAGATGCAACTTGTTAATTCTGGACTTGAAGGTTTGGAGGTTCGGAGGAGAGGGAAAAACATGTGCCGGCAAGGAATTCCACAACTTGGAAGTCCTCGGGACAAAAGAGCGGGCATAACAAGATGTTCTATGTCTGGTGACCTGGACAGTAAAAGGGTGCATTTGCTCTGTTCCCCTGGTAGATCTGTTGGGGGCAGCAGGTGGGGGAACTATGGAGGAAAGCTCCTCTGAGCAGTGCCCGTGCAGATATCTATAAAAGAGAGAGTGGTCACCAACGGCACGTCGGTGGGCAAGGGATGGCAGCCTTTGGGTGAGGATAGGATCACCGATGAGACGTATAGCTCTCTTTTGAATGGAGTCCAGAATAGCGACTGTAGAAGCGGCAGCTGCACCCCAGATGTGGGAGCAGTATTTGAGGTTTGGCCTTATTTGTGAAGTATATAAGGTATAGAGATTAGCTGGTGAAAATTATTTGCGAGCCCGGAAGAGGAAACCTAATTTCTTAGCAGCCGCTTCTGCAATTGATGTGACATGTTGGTGCCAATTAAGATTTCGATCCACACAAATGCCAACAAGAGAAAAGGACTCATTACTTTGAATAACTTGGTTGTTCATTGTGATGGGTCTAGGGTTGGTGTATCTCTTATGAGAAAGAAAGCAAGACTGAGGTTTGGTGGGATTGAATTGTACAAGATTTCTACTTCCCCAGTCTAATATTTTTTGGAGATCCACGGAGACAGAACCCTCCATGAGTCTGCGATCCTCATCTAATTGGGCTAAAGAGACAGACTTAGAATATTGTATATTTGAGTGGAGGGTGCTGTCGTCCGCGTAACTGTGAACTGGGTTGGATGTGCTAGAGAGGAGGTCAGTGTTGTGGAGAATAAACAAAGTAGGGGCTAAAGCTGAACCTTGAGGAACTCCTGCATTAATTGGATACAGTTTAGAGGAATGGCCATCCACAACAACTGAAATACTCCTGTTGGAGAGGAAATTTGCTGTCCAGGTACAAAGTTTTGGTGGTAGGCCATAGGCCGGAAGTTTATTAAGCAGCGCTGTGTGCCAGACCTGGTCGAATGCTTTGGATATGTCTAGAGCGACAATCTGGGATTCACTGTGTAGTTCCATAGACTTGTTCCAAGAATGGGTGACGAAAGAAAGGAGGTCGGCAGTCGATCTGTGCTGACGGAATCCATACTGCCTGTCGTGGATTAGACTGTGTTTTTCAAGAAATTTTAGTAATTCGGTGTTTATATACTTTTCCATCACTTTAGAGACGACTGACGAAGAGAAATAGGCCTGTAGTTGCTAGGAAGTGCTTTGGATGCCTTTCTGAAGCCAGAGAAATAGTCTCTAAGCCTTTATTTAGTATGGAACGGTTCCACCAAATAACTTAAAAATGTTCTGGTCGATTTCAGGGCCATAGTAACTCCTTTTCTCAATTGTATTTCTTCAATGGATGTACTATTAAACTTCAATTCTCTTAATCATAGTAAGAATTCTCACCTAAAATTATAACCATCTTCTTCTAGAGAGTTATCGCTGTCATCTGCTGCTATATATTGCACCTGGAATGTACAGTCACCAGTCTGCTGTTGTAGTATCTCAACAGCTTCCCTGTGGCATGCTTGTCTCAGATCTCTGTCACTGACAAACAATATCGCATCACCAATGTAGAGCTGTTGAGACATGGCTGCTGGCCCATTGGGTTCTAGCTCGGATATAAGGATAGGGACACCATGTTCTCTGCCACCCTATAAAAAAAGAAAGATTATGTTACAATGTAAACCTCAATCTGATTACCTTTTAAGCAATTTATTTCGATGTTAAAAACACAAGAGAAATAGTAGCACCCTTGTCTAATAGGCTGCTGATGATTTGTTTCAAACAAAGATCCTGAAAGTTTAGTTACAGTTGACCTCGACTAAACAATTAATTATTATCTATGCAATTTGGGAGATTAAGATGACTGACCAATCTTTGACTGTGTTGCTAATTCTCGCTTTGCTTAGATACAATATCACTCTCGATTAACAGCTACTATTTACCATTATTGAACAAATAACACACAGCTAACAAAAACACTTTTGAACAATTTTTTTTAACATCAGTCTATTTAAAATTCAAATTTCACATGATTTATTATCCAACAGGAAATAACCCACTAAGGCAAAAACAGTGAATAGTGTTATAAAAACAAACAAAAAATGAATCATAAAGGAATCATAAATCAAACAAAACTGATCTTTATTAAGTTAGCACGAGAAAAGACCAGCTGGGAGATGTGGTAAAACAGTGGAATTTTTGAATGAGATTCTCTGGGGCGCAATGAGCAATAATCACCGTATTTTTGTTTTCACCACAAAGCAGTGCACCCAGCCACAGGGAACCGAAACAGAAGCCAGTAGGGGTTCTAGGGCTCCTAGAGAGCCTCTTTTTAGCACCCTTTTTCGTTCCCACTGCAAGGAAGTGGTTTCCAGTCACAGTTGACGAGATGTGGACTTTTTTAAGCTTGTCATTTTACAAGGTATTTTAGGCAATCCAAAACAAACATGGTATTGGTCAATAAACAAAATGTTAGATGACAGAGAACAGATTCTCCCTTATCATTAAATTCTTACATTTCACTGATGAACATTCTAATCCTGAAACACATGAAGCACCAAAGCTGAAAAAATTATTTGAAGTTTTTCAAGCTATAAATGAGAATTTTTTAAAAGTTTATACTTCCAAACGCGACTTGAATATCAATGAAAGTTTAATGTTGTATAAAGGACATCTCAGTTGGATTCAATACATAGCAACAAAACGGGCCAGATTTGGAGTGAAATTCTACATGCTTTATGAATCAGAGACTGGGTATATTTCAAGAACCGTTCTTTATACTGGTCGAAGGAACTCAAATCAATGATAATTATAAGGACCACAACGGAAATTGTATTATCATTACTAGACAATTTTTACAATTCACTGACTCTGTTCCACATTTTACTTACACGTAGAACTGATGCTTATGAGAATTTGCGTTCTAACTAAAGAGATCTTCCAGATTAACTCTCAAAGCTAAAGTTAAAAAAAGGTGAACATAAAGTGTGGCAAAGAGGAAAACTTGTAGTGCATACTCACTATTTGAGCCTGGACTTCTTCCTTGATATATATCAAAGTCAATCAGATAACTGTTTTCAGAGTTCAGACATCACACTTTATATCCGAATCTAATTGGTTTTCCCCAATAAATTGCTTACAGTAGTATTTAACCTGCGATACGTCATAATTCATATTTTCCGTGGGTTGGTAATATTTCTGGAAAGAATTTTGTAATTTTTTGATGATGGGTCTCAATTTCCAAATTTTGTCTTTGGGGTCCAATTTATTATTATCAGCAAAATGGACAAAACGCATAATTTAAATAAACCTATCACGTCGCATTGCATCCTTAATCATTACATTCAACATTTCTGTTCCAGAATCCCAATAGTATATTTCCCCAAGAAGTATATTATACCCAGAAATAATCAGTATCCCAAAAAAGCATTTTAATTCTTCTAGTGTTACCCGAGCATCAGCACAGTTTAGAAAAAGGGCATATTTCCTCGTTTCATCCAAAATACATTGCAATATGTCTTCATTGAAAAATAATTCATGTTGGGGATAAATCCTTCAGATGTGAATAATCACTTTTTGGAAAAATATATGTTTTTGTTTATTCGCCATCTATCCATATCTTATCATTATATTTTTTTTATTTTCAGTGTTTTTAAAAAATCAGCAGATTCAAAATCATTTTCGGGAATTTCCTGATTTTCGTCGCTTCCCACTAACTCGAGATTCTGTATATTGTCGTCTACAGGTGGTGGATGATGATGACTTTCAAAATGTATATCAGCATTTGCTAACACCTGACGCCTAGACCACCAAACCCCCATCATCTTCGTCAGCTGAGTCTTCGTTTGTTAGAACATTTGGATCAGGTGGGCATATAAATACGTCACCATTGTCATTATACAAATCACTGATCATATCTACAGCTTTTTGCAGCGAAAACCCTCTCGTGTGAAAAGAAAAATCAGTTAGCTTACATATTAGCCTAGTGTTACCATATGGTAACAGACATGTTTTTATGCAATTACCATCTACATAATTTACTTGTGGTTGTTTCAAAACCATGCCATGCTATAGAGTAGTCATTTAGCTATAGATTCTATGATATTAAAAAACATAAATTATCTTAACAAAAACAAATAGATACTTACTCAAACGTCGGCTCCATAATTTTCAGCAAACAATGCGTAGCACCTTATTTTGACAATGTTGTAAAAACTGACAGTAAATCGGTAATGGGATGATAAGTTGGGCCATCTAGTGGCGAAATGTTCAATTAAAAACTAAATTTCAACAGAAACTTTAGTTTCACTGCCTTTTAAAAGATGGCATGTTAGTGTAACCATCTGGTCATACTAGGTTTTAATGGGTTAAACCAATGGTCATATATGCATCAATAGTATGGTAGCCAAAAACGGAACAAGCCTCAACACAAAGTAAATTGCAAAACTTGCAGAGGCTGATCTGCCTAGGAATAACAGTAGCTATGGCATCATGCTCTACAGTTGCAATACATGCAATGCTGAATGTTATATGCATGAAGAGGGAAGCAGCACTAAGTGCCTCGAAACTATTTCAAGCAGACAAATTTAAACGAGGAGACTTGGTTGGTCACTTGAAGATCCTGAAAATCCATTTGTCACTTGCTGAACCAACGGATCAAATGCCAGCTGAACTGGACTTCATAGTTCCATTTGACATGGTCAGAAGTGACTGCCATGCATGGGACAGAGACAGTGAAAGCTGACAAACAACTCATCTGTATGGTATACAGACAGGTCTAAACAAATGGAGGGAGCAGGACTGGGAATAAGAGAACCTAAATACGGACTCACTAAGTCCCTAGGAAAAACTTCCACCATTTTCCAAGCAGAAATGCTTGCTATAAATATGTCTACAGGAGTCCATACTTAAAAATAGAGAGATCTACATCCTCTTAGATAGTCAGGTAATACTAAAGACTCTGAAACCTTTCAAAACCAAGTCTAAACTTTAAATAAAATTATATACTTACTGTAATACTAATGCCTAATCCTTGACCTGCTTTTCTCTTGACAACAACTGTACGTATATCACCGAAATGTTGTGTGGGTTCAGTAAGAGGTTCTCTTTCTGGTTTGCAGCAGTGCTTTTCGGCATTATTCAACATGCTGTTCCTTCGGCATGCTCTCACCACAGTCTTGTGTCTTTGCAAAAGGATCTCCGATTCCAGCTGACGCCACAGTTTGTCTCGAACGTCTCCACGCATTTCACGTCCTGAAAACACATCAAAAATAAAATATTAAAAAACTCAGCCAGTGTGTTTAAAAAATAAATTAAAATTCTTTTCTTTTTTTATTAACCTATAAACTTCAATTTTGATACATAATAAGTCTCTATAAGGGCAATTTTTTTTAAAAACTGGTTCGATTGGACTGGTTAACAAACTGGTCCAAGAGATTTACAAAAAGAAGAAATGTGCAAAGTTTGATCAAACTCGGTTAACTACTTTGTAAATTATAGCTCGGATATACATATAGGGTGTCTGGTATTGAATGTCGTTTTTTTTAGCCAGAAGTAGAGCACATAATTAGTAGATAAAAAGCCTTCATATACTTTTTTCCCAAATGCATTTGCTTAAGAAGAAAAAATTAAGAGTAAACATTAGGTGATCGAGAATATTTTAGACTTTGCACTCATATGAGTCAACAGATATTTATTAAACTTATCAAAAAACTATATGACATTCTGTAATTTTTGTAGATAGGATTGTAGATTGTTTGATGAGTCGTACAGGCCTTTGGCCTCTCAGAGCTGCGACCCCAGTGGTTTTTCGTGCATGACTCTCTTCTAATAGTTGTCCAAAATGTTCAGACTTTTCATATGGTTTACTATCTTTTTGCGGGCTCTTTTACCTATTTCCTGTGGCGTTAAGGTCACCCCTCCAAGGTATATAAACCTTTTGCAGAATTGAGCCCTGCAGTCGCATAGCAAGTGTTCTGTTGTTTCCACTGCTTTAGTGCAGTATCTGCAGTTTTCACTGTCCGCCTTTTTTCCTTTTTTTTTTTCGCTCAGGGTTCGTCCGCGGCCTTGCCGCCCCGATAAACCAATTTTCATAAGGTGATACCTTACTGGGGAGTGTTCTGTGAAAAGTCCTGTGATTATTCTTAAGCCGTTCCTGTTCAATTCAAGAAACAGTTCAGACTTCTCTGTTTATATGGTGATGAACCCTTTTGTCTGCCTTGAGCCTGGCGTTTTCTTCAGTGTGACAGCATTTGATTCCTCTCCCAAGTATCAAGTTCATTTCTTACATGGCTTTTTGTTAGTTCACAATAGGGCTCTGGACCATAAAATAGTGTTGTTGCTGTCCATTTTGCAAGGCTATCTGCTTCCTCATTTCCTTCAATGCCTTGATGCCCTGGTAGCCACATCAAAGTTACATTGTTGTTTGTAGCCAGTTGCTTCAAAGATTTTTTTGCAGTCCCAGGTCAGTTTAGACTCGGTTTTGAAAGAAGTCTTTAGTACTGGCTGACTGTCTGAGAGCATGTACATATCTATATTTCTGTGTCTTCTTTGTATGCACTCCTTGTACAGAGAACTATAGCAAGCATTTCTGCTTGGAAGATGCTCGGAGTTTTTCCTAGGGACTTAGCGAGTCTAAAGTTATGTCCTCTTATTCCGAGTCCTGCTCCCTCCATTTGTTTAGACCCGTCCGTATATCATATAGATGAGTTGTTTGTCAGCTTGTCACTGCCTCTGTCCCCTGCTTGGCGGTCACTTATGACTATGTCAAATGGAACTATGGATTGAGGTTTAGCTGGTATTTGATCTGTTCGTTTGGCAAGTGACTCCAGTGTGGTCTCCTGGTTTAAATTTGTCTGCTTGAAATAGGCTTAAGGCACTTAAATGCGAATAGGATAGAAACAATGTTTTTCCAGCAAATCCTAATAACCCATTATTTTGGACAGTTGACAGAAAGTTTAGAAACACACAATTATAATCGTCAACTGTTTCAAGTTGTTTCTGTTGGAATCAAGACACCTTGATTAAATGTAAAACATGACAATAACCCTCTCATGTCTAAGTTTAGAATTGTAGATTATAGATTGTTTAATGAGTCGTATATGCCTTTGGTCTCTCAGCGCTGCAACCCCAATAGGTCGGTCTTTTGTGCATGATTCCATTTTCTAATATCTGTCCAAAATGTTCAGACTTTTCATATAGTCTACCTATGATACCTATTTCCTGTGGTGTTAAAGTTACCCCTCCAGCGTATTTTAGCGTTTTGCAGAACTGAGCCATGCAAGACTAGATGCATTCTCGCAACAATTAGAACCATAGACCGGTTTGGCTCTCATTAGAGCTCTTCAGTACGGCATACTAATTGTAGCAAAAATGCACCAAAAGTAATACGGCTACAGTATAGCCAGCCTTAAAATACTCAGTGAGTGGTGAACGTGCCGCCACCTAGTTGCGGAACCAAGTAGTATGTTGTCACGCCAGCTCCAAATAACACAAAGTGTTACAAAAATAGAGACTGTATACAACTAACTAACAATTTAAGAACTTGTCAGCCCTGGCCCATTTCTACCCCAATATAGGGACAAAGTATGTAAGACTAGATGCATTCTCGCAACAATTAGAACCGTAGACCGGTTTCGCTCTCATTAGAACTCTTCAGTACGGCATACTAATTGTAGCAAAAATGCACCAAAAGTAATACGGCTACAGTATAGCCAGCCTTAAAATACTCAGTGAGTGGTGGACGTGCCGCCACCTAGTTGCGGAACCAAGTAGTATGTTGTCACGCCAGCTCCAAATAACACAAAGTGTTACAAAAATAGAGACTGTATACAACTAACTACCAATTTAAGAAATTGTTAGCCCTGGCCCATTTCTACCCCAATATATGGACAAAGTATGTAAGACTAGATGCATTCTCGCAACAATTAGAACCATAGACCGGTTTCGCTCTCATTAGAGCTCTTCAGTACGGCATATTAATTGAAGCAAAAATGCACCAAAAGTAATACGGCTACAGTATAGCCAGCCTTAAAACACTCAGTGAGTGGTGGACGTGCCGCCACCTAGTTGCGGAACCAAGTAGTATGTTGTCACGCCAGCTCTAAATAACACAAAGTGTTACAAAAATAGAGACTGTATACAACACTTTGTGTTATTTGGAGCTGGCGTGACAACATACTACTTGGTTCCGCAACTAGGTGGCGGCACGTCCACCACTCACTGAGCCATGCAGTCGCATAACAAGTGTTCTGTTCTTCCTGCTGCTACAGTGTAGAATCTGCAGCTTTTACTGTCCACCTTACCCATATTCATAAGGTGATACCTTACAGTGGCAGCTCGTCACATGACACAAGTGAAGCGCTGCTTCACCTATATTTTTTGGTTAAGCTAAACTTTTTTATTCAAAATCCACCATAATTTTAATTTTTTTCACTCTCTCAAATTCATTTGGTACAACCACATAAAAATATCTAGTTACGTTGCGCCGCAGTTGATAATGTATTTTTATAGTATTTTATGGTACGATATAATTTGCAAGCCCCTGATTCCCGGATTGAATATTACACAACATGGCCCAATGCGCAGCGTATTACGTATTGCAGAGCACATACTATTGCAGAGCAACGAGGAACTGAGCCAGAATCGTGTATATACAAATGCTGCGTCGATTTCTTATTGCTCACATGCGACGGTTGTCATGGCAACAGCACGCGCGCTGTTGAGTTGGTGTTTATTATGGCCACAAAAGTGATGCAGAATTCTGAGCCTGCTTCAAGTGTTAGTTTCCGTCGTTTATTTACATTTAGTCGGATCGTCAGAAACGTATTTTTATTTTTACTATGTTGCCGTTAAATGATCCAGTATGTGTCACATGTCACACTTTTAAAAGCTGGATTTCTCATGTTACTTTTTAGTAAGTGGAATTGATTTGTTTATTATTACGTATAAAAGAATAATTTCAAAATAATAAAATATTAGATACAAAATTTCAAGTCATAAAAAAGAGAAAGGCCTTGAATTTGAAAAAAAAATGCTTGTAGCTCGTCCCACTATAAACAGGTTTTTATAATACGTGCCGTATTATATTACCGTGCTGGTGCATGTACAGTGTGACAAAAATAAGGTAAATAATAATACATTTATTTATTTATGTCCTCTCATCGAGTATTCGTGGTCATTGTTCCGAAAATTATTCCTTGTGAAAGTCTATATTTTTGTATAAATGGGTTTTTCATTTAAATACTGAAGTGTCAGGATAACGCGTGACCTTGAAAATTTTAAAAAAATCGTCTGCGGCGCAGAGGGGATCTTCGCCCCCCTGAAGCTCCCTTTGGGACAGGGTGGATTCTGCTTCACCTACTGCCTAAGTCACGAGCCGCCACTGACAGCGGAGTGTGCTGGAATACTGTTGTATTAAAACTTTTATGTTTCAAAATATTGTAAGAATCATTAATCTTGTGTGCTGGTTTTAAAGACTGTTATAGTTTTATGTACATAGACAATTACTTGCTCTATGTGTTTGTCATCACAAATTGTATAGGATCTATAAGCTAGGTTCATACATTCGCGAATTGCGAAATCGCAGCGAAACGTATCCCTGTTGGTTTATCTTAAATAATATCGTAATATTATTTCAAATAGACCAATAGGAATCAGTTTCGCAATTCGCGAATGTACGAACTAGGATTTGAAAGCTAGGTTCATACACTCGCGAATTGCGAAACTAATTCAGATTGGTCCATTTTAAATAATATTATTTAAAATGAACCATTAAGCTAGGTTCATACACTCGCGAATTGCGAAACTTACTCCTATTGGTTCATTTTAGATAATATGGCATTATTATTTAAAATTAATTTATCCCTATTGGTTTATCTTAAATAATATCGTAATATTATTTCAAATGGACCAATAGGAATCAGTTTCGCAATTCGCGAATGTACGAACTAGGCTTTGAAAGCTAGGTTCATACGCTCGCGAATTGCGAAACTAATTCCGATTGGTTCATTTTAAATAATATTATTTAAAATGAACCATTAAGCTATGTTCATACACTAGCGATTTGCGAAACTTACTACTATTGGTTCATTTTAGATAATATGGCATTATTATTTAAAATGAATCAATAGAAATTAATTTCAATTCCCCAAGTGTATGAACTTATAATGGATAATACGTTTCGCGGCGATTTCGCAATTCGCAAGCGTATGAACCTAACGTTCAAGGTTTATGGATTAGATAGGTTGTCTGGTAGGTAACTCTGGGACGGGAGAGACCCGAGAGGAGAGTAATACGTCATGTGTATTCTAGATGAGGATATTTCCTATAGCTTCAGATTGCCTTTTGGTGTTTTAAATAACCTTTTTTTAGAAATCTATGTAACTTTTAATATGTTTGCTAAAAAATGTTCAGATACGATCGGTTACAGATTTATTTTAATGTTTATTTTGTATGAAATAGCACTTAAATCAAAACTATTGCTGTCTTAAAGACAACATTTTATTTTTTGAGGTGTTGTGTTGTAAACATAGCTGGACAGTGAATCAACAGTTTTACGAATTGGACGTTATTTATTCAAGATTATTTTTATATTCAACAATTAAATCGGTGAATCGTCATAGAGGTGGATAAGTATGTGTTTAATGTACAAGAACTCAATAAATATAACTTAACCTAAATAGCTGTTGCAATGCCTGGTGGAGTTGTTTGTAGTGTATTAATGTGCAAAAATAATTCTGAAAAGGCAATGGAAAGTGGAGATAAACTCTCCTTCTTTTCTTTTCCAGAAGAAGCAAACATAAAGTATTAGGTAAATTTGCAGATGAGGTCACAGAGGGTTTAAAAAAAATCAGAAACATGCTTAGAACCCCTGTAGGATGCATAAACCACAAGAAAAAATTCATGCAAACAACCCCCCAAGAAAGTTACAAAGTTACAGTACCAGGAGTAAATAGGGATGATTGCCAAGGAAGAAGACAAAAGAGAAGTATAAACAAAAATGCGAAAAAACAGCTTATCCGGGCTTATATAAGCTGCCTTTATCCCATTTTGCAGCTACATCTCCTTAAAGTACTGTTTATCATGTACAGAACCCGTCACTTTCTTGAAGCTCGTTCCCAAGAAACTTTTCTTGTGGTTTATGTATTGAGGGTGGCTGTAGGCGTGCTGAAGGAAGAAAGGAGAAACCTCCGGTGTTTTGGGCACGTCAGCCGGCATGGGACAAGGGTGAGGATGGGTAGGTTGCTTCGTACTTGGGGGGGGGGGGTCCTTCCCCTTCTGCATGCATACAACCACCCTCAATGCGGAAACCACAATAAAAATTTCTTGAGAACAACCCCCAAGGTAACAGGAGCTGGGGCGAATACGGGTTCTGTGCGGCATAAACAGAATTTTAAGGAGGTATAGCTGCAAAATGGAATAAAGACAACTTATACAGGTCTGGCTAAGCTGGTTTTTTTCGCATTTTTTGTTTCTTCTTCCCCATCACCCCTATTCACTCCTGGTACCGTAACTTTCTTAGTGGTTGTTTGCAAAAAATGTTTCTTGTGGTTTATGGATCCAAGGTAGGTTCTAAGCATGTTTCTCAAAAATAATTACCAAAAGCCCTCCGTGAGCTCATGTGCAAATTTGCCAAATATTATACCTGTTTATTAGTCTAGTTATTGCGTTAGCACAATTTACTATTATTTTAAAATTAAATAAGATATATGAGTTTTTTGCGTATTGTAAAAATTATAAACCTACTATTTTCTACGTGTATTGTTTGCACGTTATTAAATGAGGTATATCCAGTACGGTAGGTAAGTAAACGAATTAAACAACTAAAAATCTAGGTTGTGGTTTAGAAGAAAAACATTCTGTCCAATTTGAGACATTATGAATTTATAATTTCATAAATGGTAATGAATTTTTTAATCCTTTTTAAGACAAACCAATTAATGGAATCCATTAATTTGAAAACGATTAATATCCTAAAACATCAATGTTTTCTGTTGCTATGTGAACAAATCTTAATTTTAACCAATTATTAAATGTTTAATCTTGTGATAAGTTCAAAAAGAACATAACTTTGAAAAGACGAACAAAAAAATGCCAGATGATTCGATGCACTATTGTTCCACTAGATTTAAATTGGGAATATATGTGACATATTCCCGCTCCACTCTCTGATTGGTCGAAAGTTACCATGCAACCTCTTTAATCTATAAACCTTACCTAGTGTTAGTGTTTATTTCTGTAGTTGTTTTTCAGTAGTTTAAACTGTCATAGTAGTTCTATTCTATTCTATGTCTATTTTGTTTGGTCTAAGACGTAGGTCCATTGAGCCATTAAACGTAGTCTAATCTAGTGACGGTTGTCGATTGTCGGACTTTATATTGGCATCGGCATATTTTCTCTATTATGTTTGATATTATGATATGATACATATTTAGCGTAGGTGCGGCTGATTGTAATAGTTGTAGAGTTTCTATTAAATATTAATGTTGTTTTCTTTAAAAAATTCATTTATTATCTTAATTGTTTTAGTGTTTAGTTCGGTTAGAATTTATTGGGTGTGAATTGATGTTGTTATGTGATTTTCAATAAGTTTTTTATATAGATCCTTATTTTGTTGTGGGCGATTTTTACAGTTAAAGAGCATATGTGTTATGTCTCCTTATTCTCCACAATCACAGTTTGGTGTTTCTTTAACTCCTATCCTATATAAATGTTTTGAGGTTAAGCAATGTCCTGTTCTCATGCGGATAATGTTTGTTATGTGTCTTCTGTTCGTGTATGGATATTTATTAAACCAAAGTTCCAGAGGCAGACAATTTTGGATGGATCCATACCACCTGCTTTGGTTTCTCTGCTTCCATGTTTCTTCCCATTCGGTTTTTAATTCATTTTGTAATGGTTGCGTTAAGTTGGACGTGTTTGTTTTAGTTTTCAAGGGGATATTGAGGTTTCTTCCAATGTTAGCTAGTTGGTCTGCTATTTCATTTTCTGTTATATTGGTGTGTCCTGGTATCGATGCCAGGTATACTTCTTTTATTGTTTGTTTGGTTTGCAACTGTAGTGTTTATTTTTTTAAATTATATTTTGGCTGTGATATTTTTTCGATGGCACTAATAGAATCTGAGCAAATAATGGCATTCCTTATGGTATTTGTATTTATGTATTCGCAGGCGGTTTTGATAGCTACTATTTCAGTGTTGCATATGTTTGTGAAGTCCTGTATTCTGGCTGAGAATTTGTAGCTTTTTATGTGTGATGTTATGCCAATTCCTGCTTTGTATGTTATCGGGTCCACAGATCCATCCATGAAAATAAATGTGTATTCCTGGTGTTCGTTTTGTATGTGATGAAAGTGGTTTCTGTTGTTTTCTTCTTTTCTAAGTTTGAACTCTTTTGTTGGGATGGTGCTCAGTTGTGTTTTGATCGTATATTGGAAGCAAGGCAATGTGTTTGTGATTTCTATTTTTGGTCTGAATGAATTGAGTGTTTGAAGCGCCGTTATAAGATATGGCTGTGTCCTCTTTCTCCAGTATCCATTTTGATGCATACAATGATTGTATAATAATTTGGCTAATATGATTGATATGAATTTGATAATGTTGAGAGTACATTTTATTGCTAGCCATCTTCTTCTGAATTCTAACGATTTTTCCGTTGCTTCCACTAATAATATGTAAGTGGGGTGCTTCTCATGCAACCGAGTGCCGTTCTTAATGCTTTGTATTGAATGTTATCTAATTCGTATGTGAGATTTTTACTTGCTGGACTTAGTAAGTTGGAGGCACAGTCTAAATGTGAGCGTACTATTGATTTATATAGGGTAATTTGAATGACTGGATCCCATCCCCACCAGGTACCACATAGCGCCCTCATTATATTGAGGCTTGCATTTGTTCTATTTTTGATTGTCTCTATCTGTGACTTCCAGTTAAGAGTTTCATTTATTATAACGCCCAAGTATTTGGTTTCCTTTTTATAAGGGATTACATTATTGTTGTATACGAGAGTTGGATATATTTTTATCGTACTTCTTTTTTTAAAAAGGATTGCTGTACTATAAACCTTGCCTAGCGTTAGTGTTTATTTCTATAGTTGTTTTTCAGTAGTTTAAACTGTTATGTCATAGTAGTTCAGTTTGTGTGTGCCGATTTGACACATTCAAGTTGCTTTTCTAAAAATTCATATTGTATTTATTTTATTGTGTGTATAATTGTTCTTTGGGGCTCTAGAACTTACTTGAATGTAATTATCAGAGTCTCGCCTAGATGGCACCACGGTTTCTCTTGAACCTGAGAACTGCATACCTATAAGCGGACCCATGTTTTTGCATTGGGGAAGTTCTCAAGTAGTATGTTTAAATTTTCAAAAGCAGTTTGTCACTATAAAGTTAAATTCTTGTCAACTAATGAAACAATCCGGAACACCAGTCTATGTAGTTCTCTTACAATATGTCGAAATAAACAGGTGTGCTATTAAAAAATATATTTACTCGAAAGCTGGATGTTGTTTTTTTTTTATATTTAATTATTCGAGTCACCAAATAAACTACATAAATTCGCCAATATGACAGACCTATAGCACTTCAAATAAACAATGGTGCCCACTTGATTTTAAACAGACCGAATACAATTTTTCTACCTTTATGTGTGGAATAAAGGGGATGATAAAAAATATTTGTTCAAAGAAATTCAGGTTTTTCCCATTAAAACCTCATCAAACCAGAGATGCATTGCTAAATATTTCGTGGAGACATTGAATAAGCTATGTGATAAAGCAACTAGGATGAGAACCATAAGCTACACGATATGTTTAATTTAATGTACTTATTACTAACCTAGAAGCTGTAACTGTTGAATCCTGCCAGCCAATTCTTTATCAAGATACTTAGCTGCTAATTTAGCCCCGTAGACTTCACTGTTCAAAGTCAGCATTCCTTGCCTCAAGTTAGAGTTCTCCTCGTGAAGTTCCAAGTTTTCCGCCTTCAGCTGGGCCACTTCCAAAAGTGCCGGGCTAAATTTGAGCTCGTCATCCTGACGCCGTTGCCCGGATGACGTTTGCTGATCTTTCCTGTTCTTGTGCACCGGACTCCTTAGCTCTGCTTCCAGCTTCTTCTTGATGTTGGTGATGTCGGGCCTGCGATGACTGTCCTTGTGCCAGCCGACAGTATCTGGCAACTGTGACAGTTGAGAAGAATGCAGCTGGAGAAGGAGGTTGTGCAGTTCCTGTTCCAGAAGCTCTCGTTTAGCTTTGGATTCTACCAGTTCGGCACGCATGTGAATCAGTTCGGCCTGCGAACAGAAAAAAAACCATCTATTTAGCCAGAAAATAAAATTCATTACGAATTATATAAGTTAGCGTTAAGCACAACACCCCACAACAATTTTCAGCAGGTTAGTTTTTTTAGTGTTTCAGGCTAAACTTGTATAAATTATCAATGCTCAACTGATGAAAGTTCTCATAACCTAGACTGGATTGACAAAAAGGCGTAAATAAACTACAATACACTCAAAGCGTCGCCGGCGAAAATATTGTAACATTCGAGGGCCGTGATGAAATTGAACTCACGATCCTTTCACCATCAGTCCCAAGGTTTATAGCTTTCATCTATAAACCTTGTATTAGCCCGTTGCTATGTAAAACATCAGGTAATTCACATACATTTTATACAGGGTGTTGAATAAAACATTAAAAAATTTCGTAACCGTCAAGAGACTCTCCTTCGAAAAAATATATTTCTAGGACCCACGCTACAAGATGGTGTTTGAATTTTCCGTTTATCCTTATTATTTCCAGGAGAATAACGAGAAAGTATAGATGCAGCAAGTGCGTTATGGTAGTGAATTTTCATTAAAATGTTTTTTAATGGCAAATATGTTTTTTTAAAGAAAGCAGTCATCAAGTTTGGTTACCAGTATAACCTATATAGTAGAAACAATGTGCCATGTTTCATCAAAATAATTTTATTGTTTGAATTGAACTCACGATCCTTTCTCCATCAGTCCCAAGGTTTATAGCTTTCATCTATAAACCTTGTATTAGCCCGTTGCTATGTAAAACATCAGGTAATTCACATACATTTTATACAGGGTGTTGAATAAAACATTAAAAAATTTCGTAACCGTTAAGAGACTCTCCTTCGAAAAAATATATTTCTAGGACCCACGCTACAAGATGGTGTTTGAATTTTCCGTTTATCCTTATTATTTCCAGGAGAATAACGAGAAAGTATAGATGCAGCAAGTGCGTTATGGTAGTGAATTTTCATTAAAATGTTTTTTAATGGCAAATATGTTTTTTTTTAAAGAAAGCAGTCATCAAGTTTGGTTACCAGTATAACCTATATAGTAGAAACAATGTGCCATGTTTCATCAAAATAATTTTATTGTTTGAAAAATGTACAAAAATTTCCGAAAGTAAACTTAAAATGTTGCCGAAAAAACTGGTTTCTTGGCCAACGAACCTTATAGGTTAATAGCAAATTGAGCTATTCAAATTTAAAGTATTTAATGAAAATTCGATACCATAACGCACTTGCTGCGTCCCGAAATTCTTTTCTTACAAGCATGCATTATATTTCGATGGAAAATGCAAAAATGCAATAATATAAGGCGTGTTAGATTAAAAAAGAAAGAAAATTTGTATCACCAACGACTTATGGGACAGCCTGTGATTGTAGAAATATTGTTTAAGATGTAGCTCAAGGCACCCTATAACTAATGTATACAATTTTTTTTCGTATCTATATAACGAATATATTGACCTTTATTGATTTTCTACGAAAATTGACCACAAATTATATACCATTTAACGATCAACTCTGTAGCTAAAACTACTGCCAAAGCATCAGAGTAAGAGCATATTTGAAATGGATTTTCTGGAAATATTTTAGTAAAATGAAGGACAATGACGGTTGAAGCTAAGACTTCAGGGTTTGTAAAAAATTCTTCTCGCGACATTTTCTTTACATAACCCGTATTAGTTTTAGGTTCTTTGCCTAAATGCGAATTGCGAATTTTCACGTTTTAAATCGCGACTGACGTTTTGAGGAAAACCTCATTTTTTCTTCTTTAAATGCCTATAAACAGAGCTACATTTAGGTACGTAATTTACTTTTACTGGTATAAACTCGCTTACCAAATTTGGTTGCCCTGACTTTGTTATTTTCGGAGATCTAAAAATGTTTCGAACGAAAACACAAAATTTCCCGGGAAAACCGGCGGATGTTCCTGACTAACGAACTTATCCAAGCCGCTTGCAAAAGAAAGGTATTCACCAAATTTGACCAAACTCGGCCCATTCTTTTAAAAAATATATATATATTATATGTATATATATTATATATTATATATATATATATATATATATATATATATATATATATATATATATATATATATATATATATATATATAATTTATTCGCACCATCAATACATAAAAAATGTGTAGAACGCGTCAACAATACATACACACAGGAATTACAATTTCAAAAAACTATACAATCACGATGATATCAATTACAAACAGCTACAAGGCTAAGTGAGTGGTGAACGTGCCGCCACCTAGTTGCGGAACCAAGTATTATGTTGTCACGCCAGCTCCAAATAACACAAAGTGTTAAAAAATAGAGACTGTATACAACCGACTAACAGTTTTAGTAAATTGTCATCCCTGGCCCATTTTTACCCTAATGCATTCTCACAACAATTAGAACCATAGACCAGTTTCGCTCTAATTAGAGCTCTTCAGTACGGCATACTAATTGTTGCGAAAATACACGTATAAAGTAATACGGCTATGGTAGACAGTCCTCCAACACTAAGTGAGTGGTGAACGTGCCGCCACCTAGTTGCGGAACCAAGTAGTATGTTGTCACGCCAGTGCATTTAGCCTTTAAACAGGTACAACTTATCAGCTAAAAATTCCTCAAAATTATAATAGGCGTTTGCGGCCAGAATATTACTGAGTGTTTGTCTCATATTTGTAGGTGGAAGCTCCTTTATCTGCACCTTCAGTTTATTGTACACCTTTAGAGACTGAACCACAGCACTATTGTAAACAATACTTTTTGTAGTTTATGGAGCAATTAACTGATCCTTTAAACGTGACCTAGTGTTGTATTTATGCTGTTGTTCACAATCTGACAAGCTCAGAATTTTCCCTACTAAACACGCACACTCTAATGTATACAAACTTGGCAATGTAAGTATTCTGTTGTCGAGAAATGTTTTCTCACACGAACCCCTATATTTCAGATTGAATAGGCTGCGTATACACGCCTTTTCAAGGCTAAAGATTCTACCGGCTTCTATGGAATTCTCCCAGAACATTACTCCACATCGAAGCCTTGAGTTTACATATGGGTAGTACGCCTCAAGGCCAGCACTACTAATACTAGAATCGGACAGAACACACAAAGCATAACTAAAAGCTGACAGCTTACCTGCCAAATAGACAACATGAACCCTCCAGGTCAATAGAGTCAATCTTCAGGCCTAAAAAATTAACATCATCCTGCGTGCTCAGCACTTCTGAGTTAAATGTCAGCGATAACTGGTTACCCCTAAGATACTGAAATGAGATCAAGTTTGTTTTAGTCACATTCTATTGTAAGTTCATTCCATGGTACCACTGTTCTAGAATTATTAGTGATTGTGATGCCTCATAAATTAGATCATTGCCTGAAGGAGGCCGTAAACAGCAAACAGAGTTGTCTTATGGGACAGTATTTCAGATAGTTCCTTAATATAAAGCATGAACAAGACTGGCCCAAGTATTGAGCCTTAAGGCACACCTCGTTCTATAACCTTCCACTCACATGCCAGAAATACTCCTGTCCTATGATCATTAAAGGCCACACATTCTTTGCTGTTTGATAGGTATGACTTCGTTTAATTCAGCGAGACTCTCCTGAAACCCAGCAATTACAACTTAACTAACAGTCCGCAGTGGGATATGCTGTCAAAAGATTTAATCCAGCATCATACACATTGTGCTTTCACGCTTATTTAGTCCCTCTGTAATTTCCTTGATAACTTGAAATATTGCCCTGTTAGTTGAACTTTTCTTAATATAGCTATTTTGAATATATATATATATATATATATATATATATATATATATATATATATATATATATATATATATATATATATATATATATATATATATATATATATATATATATATATATATATATATATATATATATATATATATATATATATATATATATATATATATATATAAACCCTGGATATGGGTTCTAGGGGTCCTAGTTTACGCTCATTTGAAGAATTTTGAAAAAAATTCAAAAGTCGCGATCTCCTCATTAGTGAAATGGAAAGAAAATTCACAAAAAAGAGCTGTTTATGTTTCGTAATGGAAGGCTCATATTGACGCCAAATCTTCAGGCAGGAACGCTCGGTTAACAGAATCAACGGAGAATCATCGATCAATATATAGCACGGAATCAAAAGCGAACCAAATCCTAATCGGTTTAAAAATTTGCTGTTGGTTAAGGACAAGAACACTAATTTCATAAACTGTTAACAAAAATAATACATTACAAATGTAAATAAATCATAGGTAGAAATTTATGGGCAATTTTCCTGTTTCCCATTACTGTCGAGATATTTCAAAATTTTCAAATTAACGGCACCCGAAGTTGCTTTCATTGTTTCGTGTGGATCTAGATCATCAAATGCTTCGATAATCCGTCGAATTAGTTTATCGCGTGCCCTCGCTAGAGAAGCATATAGTTTATTCCTTATCCTCTCTCAGAGATAAAATTCGCATGCTGTTAGATCTGGTAATCTGGCGGCCATCTGCAAGGACCGTCGCGGCCTATCCATTGGTTTTCAAAGTACTATTTCATTCCTGATATACCTCCCTCGAATAATGAAAGGAGGCTTGGTCTAATTGATACCAACACCTAAATTATATATTAGCCGGAAAATGTTCAATTAAATTGATTACTACGTTTCTGAGAATTTACAACAAATGCCTCTTGAGAATTTAAGTTTCCATCATAAATGTAATAACACTTACGAATGTCTAAAATTAAGCAGAAAATCCTGAAGCTAATTTTTGTTTGGAAATTTCGTAAATGCGGGTTGCCTCTAATCCGATACTGCTGGTTCTTCCCCCTCTGTCCAACCTAGACTCGAACGTCCATATTATTTTTTTAATGGGGGATCTTTTTAAATCTATTAATAAATCATTACACAAATTTAGTCTTTTTGGTAGTCAATGGGATGAATTTCTTTTACGAACTAAAATGAGAAATTATGCATATGGTGTTTTCTCAATATTATATGTATATAGACCAAAATCTTAAGACCCACTTCTTATTGAGCTTTGTGTATGTGTTAGAAAATAGGCAAATCACTCTATAGCTTAAGAATTTACCCTTAGTTCTACTGAATTTTGTTCTAATCGTTGTATCCAAAACGAGGGAATCTGTTGTAAAATCTTCGAACTGTTGTCTCGACTATTCTGTTACATTCACCATGGATTTAAAACACATTGCAAACATTATCTGCAGAATAATCAAAATAAAAAGTATTGCTTGTATTATTTAGTACTGTTTATAAAATAAAAAATCACAACAAGCTTTTACAATGAAACGTCCTAGGAAGTGTCAGTTGAATTTTACTCTGTTTTCGACATTTTAGGTCATAGGCAACAAAGTAATATTATCAGATACCTCAATGTCTGCAAGATAATTTGACAGAAATATCAATATATCTCGAAAATTGCAAGAAATGGGTATATAGGGAAGCGTTAACAAATTTTGAAGAGATTTTAATGCGCAATAAGACGAAGTAGAAAAATACAGGGCGTTTCATTTCAAATTATCAAGTTATGGATTAAAGAAATCGCAAAATTTGGGCGCTTAGTATAGAAATCTCGCTTTTATTAGGACCAAACTTCCTTAGTCTCTTCATTACTACCAAATTCTCGAACTTGGTTAATAACAGAGATATCTCTTTTCAAACATATTAGTGAGGTTTTCAAAATTTTAGAAAAAATAAGAATTCCCTAAAAACGTCGAAATTTTGACATATGGTACCTTTATAAGATTTGATCTAAGAATTCGATGTGGATTCCAAAAATTATGTGATATATAGGGTATTCATTTAAAAATAACGAAGTACGTGGTACGTCCGGTATAACCGATGCTTCAAAGGAATTTCACTAGATTCCACATAACAGCTTATAGCCAAAACCAAATTTGCTTCATCGAATTCAAGCCTAGATGGCCATAAACTTCTAATGAACGCGACTCGCTAAACATTCTTTATGTATATAACTCAAAAAAAGGTTAATCGATTTTGTGGAAACTTGGAAAGTGTCTTTCTTTTGTTAATTGCTTGTATACATTCGTTTACCGGTTTGCCAATTGGACCAGTTTTAAAAAAATGTGTCTCGAGAACAACTAAGTTATTTTCATGAAATTTGGAGGGATATTGCGATGATACAGACTTTACTATATACCAAAAACAAAGTTTCTAGACAAATGGCAAATTAAGTTGTTTAAAATCGAAGCATTCAATGAAAAATCGCTACAATAACGCACTTGCTGCGTCCCCACTTGTTTACTGTTTGCGAAGATAATTCGGTAATACAATTAATAAAAAATTTTAACTGGTCCGATTAAACTTGGCAAGGAACTAGTACAAAACAAATTAACAACGAAGGTACATTTTCTCAATACGAGGCATGCCCGTAAAATAAGGTCTCCAAGGCGCTGAAGTCGCGAGGAACACTTTTACGCGAGGTCCGGCAACACTAGCGTGGAGATTGGTTCCCGTCCTACAGATACATACTCCTAGCTGTCTGCGACACTTAGTCTTGGTTCTTGGTTTGGCATCCGTTCGCAAAGAAGCTTCCACTCACTACTCCCGCCAGGTGTGAGTTACGTTCAGTGATTCATTTTTTTTGTGTCCTAAGGACACTACGCCAATTCATTGTCAGTTATGTAAAGTGTATGGACAACAGTGTATGGCTTGAAGATCGACAGGTGACGATTCGGGAGATGTGCCAATTGACCCCTGATCTCAGTAAGACTACTACAAGATTTTGACACATTTGCATTATCACAAGATGTCTGCAAAGTGGGTCCCCAAAATGCTCACCGATGATCACAAACGGCAACGGGTGGAAACGACCCACGATTTCCTTGAGTGCTACACAAGAGGGCGAGGAATTTTTGGATTCAAGTGTCACTGGCGGAGAAACCTAGATACACTACACGACATCAGGGACAAAATAACATTCCCGTCAGTGGCGGCATTCAAATTCCCCGAAGCCGAAACAGTTTAAACAAACACTGTATGCCGGCAAAGTGATGGCGACTGTGTTTTGGGACAGGAACGGAATATTGTTGTGCGAGGTTTATGCCCACTGAGACAACAAAAGTCTGGACGCAGCAAGTGCGTTATGATAGTGAATTTTTATAGAAATGATCTGGCACGAAATCTTTTTTATAACTTTTTTTTCTTTTAACATAGAAATATAAATTTTGAGATATAATTTCCTATTAATATCGTTTAATTATGTCCCAAATTTGGTTACCATAGCTTTTCTATTTTTTGAGATAAAATTTTTTTGGAAAGAAAACCCAAAATTTTTCCGGAAAACCTGGTTCGATTTTCCTCGTTAACGAACTTATCCAAGCCACTTACAAAAGGAAGGCACATTCAAGCCAAAATAAGGGGCATGCGGATGTAGGGAGTGCGTTTTGATCAGGATAACGCTCGTCCCCACACCGCTCGTGCAACAACCGATCTCCTCAACCAATTAGGATGGGACGCCAGAAACAGCCCGGACTTAGCACCAAGTGAGTATCATCTCTTTCTTGAGTTGAAGTCATACCTTGGTGGAGCAATTTCAATACTGACGAGGAGAGTTCTATGACAGGAGCATACGAAAAATTCCACAACGCATGCAATTATGCATCCAGGAATATGTAGAAAAATAGTAGAAAATCAACGCTTTTCCTCGATGTATAAATCACTGCAAATAAACTTGTTTTTCTTTGTGACAAAAAAATTGGAAACCTTATTTTACGGACATGTCTCGTATAAAATGTAAACCTTAACATTCAATGTCTATGTAATTAAAGAAAAAAAATACCGGACCTGATCTGCACCTCGAGAAAAGCTTTCGCATACTCTACTCTACCGATGTCAAAATAATGTCATCCAAATTCGTATACGTTTAATTCTGCGAAAATTTTGCAAAATTATGTTGATAATTATAATCTACATATAGACTTGGAGACTACTTCTTTGGCTTTAC
This sequence comes from Tillus elongatus, assembly GCA_964006375.1. Taxonomy (NCBI): domain Eukaryota; kingdom Metazoa; phylum Arthropoda; class Insecta; order Coleoptera; family Cleridae; genus Tillus; species Tillus elongatus. The sequence goes on along the minus strand of OZ023265.1, from coordinate 133,563,590 downwards.
TGTTGGTTTTCGTTTTTTTTTTTTTGTAAATGAAGGGCGTAGCCAGCGCGTAAGCTAACTGGAGCAAGTGGCCCTTCTGAATTCTAGATGTTCTAGGGTGGTCTTCAACGTTTCTGTAGCCGGTTTCGCTGCTTATAATCTGCTAGTAAATGTTCTTTAAAAAATTCACTAATCAGGAGATCTCGACTTTTTAATTTTGAAAAAAATTCTTCAAATGTATGTATCACACCGATAACTCAACAAAATAACGAACCGATTTAGATCAAATTTGGTGGGTTCGTTCTTTTTGCAAATGGCTTGGATAAGTTCGTTGGCCAGGAAAATCGGTCCAGTTTTTCCCAGAAAATTTTGTGTTTTCGTTCGGAAAAATTTCATACCTCCGGAAATAACAAAGTAAGGGCAGCCAAATTTCGTACACTGGTTTATGTCAGAAAAAGTAAACTATATCCTAAAATTAATACGTATAGGGTGAAAGGAAAAAAATATATTGGCATTTAAAGAAAAAAAAATTGGATGCTACTGATGACCAGATAAACGCACAAAAGTAAAATATTTTGTGTGGATAATAAAATCCTATGTATGTTACAAAGACTAAGTTTTTTGGCGCACACAGGTCAAGAAATGCCAGAAAAATTACTTTAAAAATTTGATAACTTTTCCTCTTAAAACGTTGAAGTCGCGATTTGAAACGTCAAAATTAGGAACTTTTAGGCAAAGAACCTGAAGCTAATACAGGCTATGTAGAGAAAATGTTGCAAGAAATGTGTTTTACAAGTCCTTGAGTTTCAGCTTCAACCGTCATTGTCCTTGATTTTACTAAAATGTTTCCAGAAAATCCATTTCAAATAGACCCTTTCTCTGATGCTTTAGCAGTAGTTTTAGTTATATAGTTTATGGTTTAATTCTCTATAATTTTTACCAAATTTTCGTACAAGAGATTCGTTATTGAGGAGACCGCAATTTCAACTGAGCGCGAACTAGGTGCCCTGGGACCCATATCCGGGGTTAGTTTCAGTTTTATCTTTTTACATATACACAGGGTGACGCGTTACTACCGTAAAGCTCAATTTTTACTGTTATTCTACAAGATACGAGAAACAATACGTTATATATACGTTAATTATAGGGTGTCTTGAGCTGCATCTTAAAAAATTATTTCTACAATCAGAGGTTGGCCGTTCATAAGTCGTTGGTGATACAAATTTTCTTTTTCTTTTTTTTAATCGAACACGTCTTATATTATTGCATTTTTGCATTTTCCATCGAAATATAATGCATGTTTATAAAAAAAAGAAATTCGGAATGCTGCAAGTGCGTCATAGTACCGAATTTTCATTAAATGCTTCAAATTTGAATAGCTGCAATTTGAGCGGCGTCTTATAAAAATTATTGCGACAATCATAGGTGTCCCGTAAGTCGTTGGCGATTTCAATTTTCTTTTTTAAATCGAGCACCCCTTATGTTATTCTATTTTTGTATTTTCCATCGAATTGTAATGCATGTGTGTTTTCGAGTTATTTCAATTGTTTTGCAACTGTTCACATTTTTGGCACATATCAAAAATTATGATACAGCGTTTTTACCAACAAAAATTGGAGTCTAATGCAAATTACGCATTCAGAGAGGTTTTCGTTTACATTTTTCAGGAAAAATTTGAGATGCCATGCAAAAAATCAAACTCTCGTAGCGCAATTGTTTCAAATAGAACAGTCTGTATTTTGTGTTTAAGAAGTGAAGGGTATAATAATACATGTTTAATAAATTATTTTTTAAATGTTTTCATATTTTCGTGAACAAATTGTAAATTTTTACAAACAAACTTTTTTGGGAGTTTTTCCGAAAAGCTTATTTGATGAAACATTGTACATTGTCTCTACTATATCGGTTATACTGGTTAGCCAAATTTGATGCCTGGTTTCATTTTAAAAAAAAAGACATATTTACTATAAAAATATTTTAATGAAAATTCACTACCATAACGCACTTGCTGCGTCCAAACTTTTTAATAATAAATTAGTTCAGGGTTAATACAGATATTACAAGATGTCAAGAAAGAAATTCAATATGTGCCACCCAGGCTTCAATTTCAACAATTCAGCTTTTATAAAAAGCTTTGTTCTAATGATAAGAGTACTGAATCAACGTTTTCTTAGTGTGCAAGTGTACTGATACGTTAGTTGTCGGGTTGTCACGTTCATTTCATTTCTCTGTTGACTAATTGTATATTTCGCTTAAAATTAATGTCAGAAAAAATATCATAAACATTATAAGATTGGGATTGGATTAGGACTAGGTTAGATGTAAGCCTTTGTATACAGGTGAGTTTTTTGTGTTAGAAAAGAATAATCGAAAACAGTTTGTTGAAGTAATAGGGAGACGGGGGACATATTTAAACGTATTTTTTGACATTTCCCTCCATCGCTATTTTGACTTTGGATTTTTTAAATGGGTGATGTACTTTTTTTATAAAATTCGAATCTAAGTAAGAAACTAGGTATGTGTGCACAAATATTTTGATTTGCTCTTATTTTTTTAAGAAACCAATTACCTCAATTATTAAACCAAAACATAAAGCCAGACATGTGGTACAAACAGGATGGAGCTCCACTCCATTATGCAATACAGGCCCGTAGTCATTTGAGTGGAACATTTGAACAAAGGTGGATCGGTCGAGCAGGTCCGGTCAACTGTCCTCTGCTAGGTCCCCGGATTTGGCACCTCTTGATTATTTCTTTTGGGGTTTTATAATTATTTCTTTTGGGGTTTACAAAGTGATGACGATTTCACCTACCACTGTAGATGATACGAAAAACAGAATCCGCTTTGCCTGCTCATCAGTGACACCTAAAATGTGGAGTAACGGGATTCATTTAGAAAGAGCGAGAAAGTGTTTGAAGCTTGAAGGGGGACATTTCTAACAATTTCTGACGCATGGCAGACGATAAATAAGTTGAAATTTAAGTGTTAATATTTGTTGTATTTTAAACTAATAAATCATAATTCCGCAACCATAGAAGAAAATTGGGGGAGGCCAGGCTAAGACTATAGAGACTATCCTGCAATGATAGACTGAAGATCAACCCAGGCTGCAGGGGCCACTGCAAAATTCAGGGGTTCGTGAAGGAGCCCATACTTGAAATGAGGTCAGACTTCGCGACCCCGCGAATCTGCAGGGAAAACAATGTTACAACGAAAATACCCGACCGCGAGGCATGCGGGAAGAGACGCCGGGCTTACCACGGGACGCGCTCGTCTGGTTCACGGACGGATCCCGCGGGAGCATGGGACGGGGGCAAGCGTTTATTCGGAAGGACCGAGGGTAAGTCATAGTATTTCCCTTGGAGCTCATGCAACGGTCTTTCAGGCCGAAATGTACGCCATCTTACACTGCGTGCGAGAGAACAAGAGGAGGGGCTATACCAACAAGCGGATCCTCATAGCCACAGACAGCCAGGCAGCCCTAAGTAGCCCACGGGTAAATTCCAGGCTGGTAAGTGAATGCCGAGACGAGACGAGCGACCTGGCTGGGCATAATGAGGTCACCCTCATCTGGGTGCCGGGTCACTCGAGGGTCAAAGGCGATGAAGAAGCTGACAGTCTCGCGAAGAGAGGGTCAGCAGAACCGGTTCCAGGCGTGACAAAGAGCACTGCCAGGGGATCCATTAAGTCCTGGGTCAGAAACGAACAGTAGGTGTACTGGGCAGACTGCCCAGGACTCAGACATGGGAGGTCAGTAATTGAGGAACCCAGTTCAAAGAGAGCCGTGGAGCCGCTAAATCTTAGCAGACGACAGCTCAGGAACATAACGGGACTTTTTACGGGACACATGGCCGTCAACAAACACTTGCATAAAATTGGGCGGTTCGAGGGGGACCTGGCATGCAGACTCTGCGGCGAGGGGGAGGAATCAGCCCAGCACATCTTGTGCGAGTGTAAAGCTCTGGATCGCAAAAGACAACTGATCTACGGTCAGCCTAGACCGGAGACAGAGCATTATAAAACTTCACCCTACCAATTGCTGTGCAGACTAGTTCAAGGCACAGTGATTTTGGAATGGGTGGAGTAGAAAAGACAAAGGGCATGCACAATAAGCCAAAGGCTGCGGGGCGGCAAAGATGCGGACAAGCCCTAAGGGAGAAAAAAAAAAGAGAAGAAAAAATTTGCACACAAAACTAGTTTTTTACGTAGATTCGAATTTACAAAAAAGTATATCGCCCCAATTTATAAATCCAAAGTTACCACACGCCACTAAAAATAAAGACGGAGTGGTAAATGTCAAAAATATGTTTAAATATCTCCCTATTACGTCACCACAATTTGACGAAATACATTTAAACTGTTTTCGAGATAAACCCTTGTAACACTCCAAAAAAAACTCATCCAGTATCTAAATATAAATGCAATAATTAAAATACAATGCAATGGGACTAACCATGTATAATCCCATATCCAATTATTTTTTTTCAAATTTTTCTGCTACTACTGCCTTGCAAGTATAGAAACAGTTCCAGTAAAAGCAAAGTGTAACTATTCTGTTGATTATGATATCAACATCCAGGAAGCCATCCTCCAATGCACCCTCACCTCGCACCGCTTAAAATTAATTTTGTGTACCATTAAATTTCTCTAGATAGCATAAGCTGGTCTTTTGCGTTCTTCATTCATTGTTAATAACCAAATGAAAATCTCATTTTTTTTTTCGAAAAACAAGAAAGGAAAACTTATTTCCTCATCTCGAAATTGTGCAATGAGCTAGAACCAACACACGACAAAAAATAACATTGAAATATTGCTTGATTTCCAAAAAATTACGACTTTTGTAGTAAAATTGGTCTTTGGCACGCTTCATAGTAAATAAATAAAAAAATTCAATTTTTTAGAAAGACAAGAAAGAAAACTTGTTTTCTCACCTCGAAATTGTTTAATGAGCTAGTACTAACACAACAAAAAATCACATTGAAATCGTGCTTGATTTCCGAAAAAGCGAATTTTGTATTTTGACATTTTCTAAAAACGCTTTTTTTTTTAACTAAGGGAAAATTGCTCGGTATAGATTGGGGTTAGTTAGATGGGTATTTGAATAAGCACAAATCAAGACCACAGAATTTATTTTATATATATATATATATATATATATATATATATATATATATATATATATATATATATATATATATATATACAGGGTGCGAGATTTCGCTGGTAAAGCTAGACTGTGCTTACACTAATGGCATTATCAAAGACTTCACTTCAGAAAATCACTAGGCAGCATAGATTTCATAACCTAAAATTATTGCCGAATACACAGCATGTTCCATTTGAGCTGGCCACTCACCAACTTTGTTATTTTAAATGGAACACCCTATATATTTTTACATTTTCGGATTTCCCGAGTGATTCTACGTCGAAAATATATACAGTAGTATGAGCGAAAATCCATCCATTTTTGAGTTATTTCTTCTTTTTCAAAAATAATGGCCTTTGCAGTCTTTATTTTACAAGCCTCTATCTTGGTAAGTGATAGAGAGAGGACCATCATTTTAGCCAAGCAGGTGCGCAAAACTATTGTGACTATCATAATGTACACTAAAGCGTGACTAGATATACAGTGCGTTCACAAAACGGCAACCACTTCTGACAACTTCAACAATCAAAAACTATTTTCTTTCAAATAGAACAGCCTGTATATTATTATATCGTTGAACTTGAAATTTCATTACCTTTTATCCTATGTATGCATACCTATACAAAAACTTAAAACATTTTGAGATATATGATGAAACAACAAATTTAGAATGAATTATACGGCTGTTCGTGTGTGGGAGCTAAGAGAGACCCAGTATAAGCTAATTTGTTGGACTTTGAATAATTTATTTAATTGATTTCCTCATAAGCCTTTCATATTTTGGAAATTATGAAATCAGAGACACACCTAATATTCATTATATTTTTTACGAATTTTATGCAAAGTCTATGCAGTTAAAAGTATACATTTATCATTCTTGAAGAAATACCAACAGATTTAATGAATATTCAACCTTTCACTTGGTTGTAGCCCTTTATTGGAAACAACATTGTACATCAACATTTTCCCCTTTTATCATGTAGACAGCTTTGCTTTACTTTTCATCGACAGACTTTACATATTATCTGCTCTTGTTTACAAAGTGTGCTTTGCTTAGAAATTTAAAAGTTGACAAACTCACTCGCGATGCTATTTGACAGTGACAAAAAGTATTCTGTTAATTGTACTTTAAAAAATCTTCCGAAAATAAAAAAAATGAATTATTCTGAAGCCGAATTACGAGATATGCTCTTAGCTTTGGGCGAATGTGATAGTAATACATTATTAGCATCCAGAATTTATCACCAACGTTTTCCTGACAGACGATTGCCAACCAGAACGTCATTCAAAAGGCTAAACACCCGTTTTTCCACTACAAGCAGTGTAAAATATTTCAATAATGCCAGGGGTCCGTACAAAAACAATGAGCTAACGCAATTAGGTATAATTTTATCTGTGATTGAGGATCCACAAACCAGTACGAGAAGAATATCAAGACAACTTAACATAAGCGATTGGTCAGTGAGAAAGGCTTTGAAAAGAAACCATTACCATGCCTACCATGTTTCAAGGCAGCACGGTTTACAAGAGGCAGACTACAGGAATAGGGTGCAATTTTGTGAGTGGGCAGTAGAAATAATGGACAATGATCCCAATTTCTTCGAATATGTACTTTTCAGTGATGAATGTTCATTTAGTAGTACCAGTAAGCCAAATCAACACAATCTTCACTACTATGCAGATAGTAATCCCCTTTTTAGGCATACTGTGGACAACCAACATCGATGGACTGTAAACGTATGGGCAGGATGTTTTGGAAACTACATCATTGGGCCATATTTTTATGAAGGTACTCTGACAGGCCAAAGGTATTTTAATTTTTTAGAAAATATTTTGCCTGAATTTTTAGATAACGTGCCATTAGAAACGCTGCGACGAATGTGGTTCCAACAGGATGGTGCACCACCTCACACAACGTTACGTGTCCGAGATTGGCTCAATAATAATTTTCCTAATCGCTGGATTGGTCGCGGGGGACCAGTTCCCTGGCCAGCTCGGTCTCCGGACCTCACATCCTGTGATTTTTTTTGTGGGGGTATATTAAAAATCTTGTTTATGCTGTGCAACCAACCACTTCAGAGGACATGATTCTTAGAATTAGGGAAGCATTCAACTCGATAACACCAGCAATATTGCAAAATGTTACAAATTCTTTTAGATGAAGAGTGCATTTATGTCTGCAGGAAACTGGACGTGACTTCGAACATCTTCTTTAGTTTAGTTTCATTAATATTTGTTATCTCATTGTTTGTTATAGTCGTTCCAATCGTTTCTAAAGTTTTTAAGTTAATTTTTTTATTGTTATCAAATAGGTACTATGCAAAACCTTTATTTAACGTATTATCTTTAAGCTTTATGATATTATTATTTAATAAACCGCTTAATAATGTTTCAGGGGTTTTATTTGGAATTGTAAGGTATTCAAAGCCCAACTAATTAGCTTATACTGGGTCTTTCTTAGCTCCTACACACGAACAGCCGTAAATTCATTCTAAATTTGTTGTTTCATCATATATCTCAAAATGTTTTAAGTTTTTGTATAGGTATGCATACATAGGATAAAAGGTAATGAAATTTCAAGTTTAACGATATAATAATATACAGGGTGTTCCATTTGAAAGAAAATAGTTTTTGATTGTTGAAGTTGTCAGAAGTGGTTGCCGTTGTGTGAACGCACTGTATATCTAGTCACGCTTTAGTGTACATTATGATAGTCACAATAGTTTTGCGCACCTGCTTGGCTAAAATGATGGTTCTCTCTCTATCACTTACCAAGATAGAGGCTTGTAAAATAAAGACTGCAAAGGCCATTATTTTTGAAAAAGGAGAAATAACTCAAAAATGGATGGGTTTCCGCTCATAATACTGTATACATTTTCGACGTAGAATCACTCGGGGAATCCGAAAATGTAAAAATATATAGGGTGTTCCATTTAAAATAACGAAGTTGGTGAGTGGCCAGCTCAAATGGAACACCCTGTGTATTCGGCAATAATTTTAGGTTATGAAGTATATGCTGCCTAGTGATTTTTTGAAGTGAAATCTTTGATAATGCCATTAGTGTAAGCACAGTCTAGCTTTACCAGCGAAATCTCGCACCCTGTATATATATATATATATATATATATATATATATATATATATATATATATATATATATATATATATATATATATATAACATAACATACTCGTCACTAGTGTAATTTTCCATATTATTCAATTCCAAACCTCTTTAATATCGAAGTAAAAAGCGAATAAAATCAATTAATATCATAATTTCTTAAACTGACTTTTAATAATTACTATTTATTAACAAATGACCTTTCTCTACCAGATCGATTTGCTATCAAGTCTCCATAGCAGCATGGTTTTAATAGGTTTTTTTTGTGCAAAAAAACTAAAAGGTGTTTTTTTTTAAATTAAAGGCTCAATGAAAATTTTTGGTCACATTTAGACACACAATTTTACAATACGGATACGCTATGAAGCAATGAGTTCTGAATTTCTTAATAAAAAAGTCCGTTTAAAAAATTTGAAACATGTCGGACTTTAGAAATTATTAAGGAAAAACTATTCATAATTTGTCACTTTGACACCCTGTTTCTCTTTTATTATGCGACTTGTGATATATGTATGTTAGGTTAAATCAACTTATTGTCACCAAAGGAATCTGGTATCATTTGTGCCCCTTCAAAACACCCTGCATATAAGCTTTATGTTGTGGAAAAAACTAGCGTGTGATAACAAGTAACCCCCCCCCCCCTCTGGCTAATACCACGACGGTCGATATCACTCGCTAGTCACCATCACTCAGTCCTGGCGGTACCCTGGGTAAGATGTATAGCATGAGACATAAACCGGTTTCGTCCTAGTTGGACTCTCCAGTATGGCATACATATGCTCCAACAAGTTGGCCCCGTAAGGTAGGCACTGCGATAATATAGTGGAGGAGATCGCGAAGCGCCATCGCTCGTTTTGTGACTTGTTGGAGCACAGGTCTGACATACTGGAGAGTTCCAACTAGGACGAAACCGGTCCATGTCTTCTCGAAAGAGTGTAATCATGAGATAATGGTGCTAGATTTTCTGGAATAACGTCGAACTGTCACGGTAGCATACTATAGTGAGTTACTAACTAAATTACTCGAGAAAATTGTGGCAAAACTCCGTGTAAAATTGAACAAGTGTGATATTTACGCAAGACAACGCCCCTGCTCACAAGTCGTTGATTATACTACAAACTACAAACAATTAAAGGGTAGAGGCAGAGAAGGCGGTTTGTCGGTGAGGCGGTTTGTCGGTGAGAATACGAATGTGGGATTTTCATGCTATCTAGTAGGCAAAGGCTGAATTTTTTCATTACACTACTCGTTTTGGGAAAGAATGTGTAGGGACGGAAGTTATAGGTGTTCAAAAACATATGGTACACGTTAAAAACGTAATTAATACCTTCAATCTTTCGCTAATGACTTCAACCAGATATAAAAGCCGGTTTAACTTTTTCTTCACTTAAATGAAAATTGACTGATTAATCCATCACAAGTACGGGTGGTGGGGGTGATGGGGGTTGATAGCTCTAGAACGAACCATCTATACCTACTCGTGCGGTACCAGACAAAAAGGAAGAATGTCCAACTACCGCGAATATCAGAGTAGAGCCGCTGAAATGTTATTATATGCAGTTTTTTCATTTGCGATCAACCTGGAATTCGTGCTGGGTAATTACAGTTGTAGTGGATCCAAAAAAATAGGAAAAAGTGGATCTTAAAAGGCGGATCGACACCAATATTTGCGATGTGCGTTGGTTCGTGTGCGCCGATATTTTAATTGATGTATGTAAACAGTGCGCCGCATGCCAACGCACTCAAATAATTTCATGACGACCAACGCACGCGCACCGTGCTGTCGGTTTTCTAGTTAACACCAAAGATATTTGCGTCGCACAGTTGTGTCAATGTGGACTGGACTCTGATACAGTGTAGTTGTTTTTTATTTAGCGACGTTAATAGGCAATTTTAGTGACTGATCATGTCTTATTATTATCTTAAAAAAGTTAGAGACGCAGCAAGTGCGTTATGGTAGTGAATTTTTATTAAATCTTTTAAATTTGAATAACTCAATTTTATATAAACTTCGACAGCTGAATTTTGGTATGTGGCAAGGTCTTTCTCAAGGCAACATATCCACCAATTTCTCATTAAAATAGCTTTGTAACTTTTGGAGAAAAATTTTCTTTCGAAAGAAAACGAAAAATTTAAATAACTCAATTTCCTATAAACTTAGAAAGTTGAGTTTTGGTATGTAGTAAGGTCTTTCCCGAGGCTATGTATGCACCAAATTTCATTAAAATAGATTTGTAATTTTCGGAGAAAAAATTTTTTCGAACGAAAACTCAAAATTTTTCCGGAAAACCTTGTTCGATTTTCTTGGCTAACGAACTCGTCCAAGCCATTTATAGAAGTAAGGCACTTGCCAACTTTCATCGAAATCGGTTAGTTATTTTTTGAGTTATTTATATATATATATATATATATATATATATATATATATATATATATATATATATATATATATATATATATATATATATATATGGCCCCGGATATGGGTTGTAGGGGTCCTAGTTCGCGCTCATTTGAAAAAAAATTTGCAAAGTCTCACCATCGATACCTCTCTATTAGTGGATTTTTTAAAATAAAAATTCACTGAAAGAAATGTGCATTTTTCATCATTTTATCACATTATTTACATCGAACAAAGAGAGTGAATAACAGTAGGTAATAAGAAATGACGTTACTGGACAACCCAACTTTTTCTGTGTGGGAAACAAAATAGTGGTGAGAAAATACCACAAACGCTAGCTGCTGATGAAACAACTGCACACTTTTACAATTTCCTGCGCAGTTCAGAAGAAGATTTTGAAGTTCTCGTCAATTTGGTTGGACCCTGTTCCAATTGTTTTTCTGCCTTTGGCCTTCTCTCTTCTGAAAGACCCCAACAAGCTAGACATTTTTTATTCGCCTCTTCCACACCAACACTGCACACCTTCGATAATAAGAATTTTGATTTGAAAAGTTCAGGGTAGGCCTAGTCAAGGCTGATCTTTCGGGTGAAAATATTTCCAAGATGGCGGCTCATCCGGTTTTACCGGAACTACTATCAACTCGATCTTTTCAAATTGAACATCCTATATATTATTGCATTTTCAGATGCAGCACTGAATTCTACTTTGCTGAAGTTACTGTATCCCAAATATTAGCCGTTTCAGAGTCGCAAATTTACTAATTTTTTTACCGACAAATGCCACCACATGAATCAAGGTATCTATGGGTTGAAAACGACGTATGATCAGAAATTTTCTGGGGGTCATATAAAAAGGTCGTTTCATCTATTCAAGTGAAAACTTTCCTCGAATTACATACAATGTGTTCAGAAATTGACCTCAAAGTTGGCGATGCAAAATCTTAAAAAAATTAAAATGTTCAAATGGGACAACTATATTTTATTACACTATTGGGGAGAAAACTTCAATGTATATGGAAATATATTAGGTTTCCCTGTACATATCTAGTACGGTTTCCGAATAAACACAATTACTCGCTTAACAAATTTCCAAGAAGTTGACCATTGAAAAAAAATATGCAACAAGTTAATGAACGCATTTATATTATTTCTACCTACGTAGCGTAACATTATTTAAGGTAGCCTAACCTAAATACCTATTCTTTTTTATAAATTTTGTTTCTATCAAATTTGAAACGTATCAAATTTATTCTCGAACTACTTAAATATGTTTGAATGATTATCAGTATGTTTTAAACTTCGAAACTATCAAAGTAGAATATAGCAAAAATATTACTCAAATCAGATGACATGCTCCATGTGAGCCTCGTTCTGTTCTGAGCACATCAAAACTTTGCGATGGACAGAATCGATTGTCGCTTTAGTCAAATGATCTGCTGACAAGTTCTCTAGACTGGTTACCTCTCTGTTAAGCGACTCTTCCTTGGTATCAATTGAACTAGAATATACCTGATTTTTGACGCGACCCTAGAAATAAAAATCGAAGGGAGTCAAGTAAGGCGATCTAGGTGGCCATCTTCAAGGTCAATTTCTTCCAAACCAGCTATCTTCAAACAGACGTGACAACTCTTCATAAACCACAAACGTTGAGTGCGGAGGAGCTTCGTCCATTTGATACCAGCAATCTCTTAGAGAACTGAGTGGCAAATTATCCAAAAAGCTTGTAACATAACTCCTTAGTATGCGAATATATCCTTCACCACTCAAATTATCATCATAAATGTCATATGTTACTTTGTCGAACATTACAAGCACAAAAACATTGAATCCAAAATTATGCTGGAAGTGTGAATTTCTTGCTACCTGAGGATTGGTCTCTGCCCAATCATGAATTCCGTCTATTAATTACTAACCCTTCCATTAATTGCCCCATGCCGGGTGAATTTTGATTCATCCGTCCATATGACCTTGGAAAGGAAATGCGTATCTTCTTGTAATTTCGTGATTATGAATTCACAAATCGCGTCATGCGTCTCATTATCACCTGTAAAAAGTTCATGTACTGGCAAAACACAGTAAGGGTGATATTTGTGCTTTGAGAGAATTCTTTGAACTGATGAAAAACTTATTCTCAAATCGAGCCATGCTGCAAGTGTAGACGATTGTGGATAAGCCTGAAAATACGTTAAGACGTTGATTTCATTCTGTTCATCTTGTCACTGAACGAGGAACTAACTGTATTAAGATTCAGACGTAAAAAATTGGCCTCAATGCGTCTAAACTTATGATCGTTCATAGCAGGTAATTTAGGATACTTATCATTAAAAGCGCGGCAAGTTCTGCCTACCATTTTACTGCATTCCCCGTGAATGTAAAATAAATCTAAAATAACAGGATTTGTATAACCACACAACTGACTACTCATTTTGTACAACAATATTGAAGATCAACGACAAGTATTAATTAACTTGACAACTAAAACTTGCAATGAATCTGTCACTAGGAGTTGTCTGTTTATTGCGATAGTAGTTCCGGTAAAACTGAATGCGCCGACATCTTGGAAATATTTTAGCCTGAAAGATCAGCCTTGACTAGGCCTACCCTGAAATTCGCAAATCAAGATGCCGATTACAAGTACAAAATACATCCGCTGCTCTCCCTTGTGGAACGGTTTTTGAAGATACTAGCCATTCCTTATTATGGACATTGATCACCAAGAATAGTGACCTCGGAGGAAGGATATTCAGAAATAAGATGGTCGTTTTTCAGAAAGGTAGTCAAAGAATTGGACAAAGTTGTTGTCAGAAGGTGACCGGTAAATGCAACAGATGAATTTAGTTGCAGCCCTGAGAGAGAGTTTTATCCATAGTATGTGTATTCTTCCAGCTTCTAAATTGGGGAGTCTGGTGCAGGGTAGATTGCTACGGACGTATAAACACACGCCTCCATGCAATCTAAAGGAAGTAAGGAGCTCTTGTGTCTTTTTTGTCGCTTTAATGGCAATTCTATTTGGCGATGCAGGGAATCGGCTGACATAAAAGTGTGCCCTCGCTCGAAATAGTTCACTAAGATCGCCTCAGCAGCTATCTTAGATGAATTGACAATATAGACGAGACATAAAGGCCCAGTTTTTATTCTGAGATGAACAATTGTCCAACCAGAATATAAAATGTTCAGCGTTCCGATTATGAAGTGTAAACTGAATGAACGTGCTGATTAGTTCCTCTTTTCCCCGACCACAAATAGCTTCATGCCAAACAACTGCAACGGGCAGAACCTTTTTGTTTTTTGTCCCATGTTTCGTTGTATAAAACCAGTCTTTGTGTAAACAAAACTTTTTAAAGTTTTTCATTCTACGCAGCATTATTATTTTTTCTGAACCTGCGGAAACACAAATAGTTTTTGATTCATATTCAATAGCTGCATGTTTTTGGTATAAATGTCGAGCAGTATTTGCACGGGTTATATGGTCTGACCAATTTTTACATGTGTCACTTTCTGGATCAAGGTCTTCACGCTTATGGGGATGCAGGTCCGTCATTTCACAGTGCTCGCACTCCTCATTTCCAAGTTTAGTAAATGTAATATTTTCAGTAATTACTATTTTGCAGTAATCTTCGTACCCGCATTTATATTGCGGAAAATTTTCCAAAAACTCATCGTGCATAATTTTTACCGTAACGTCGCTAGGTAAATATTCAACTCTGGGCGCATGTTCTCGATGATACTGGGATATTGATGTGGATTGAACGAATTTACATGATTAATTGTGCGAATGGTTAACCTAAAGCGCAGCCAAAGAAACCGAACAATGAATGAATGAACGAATTTACATGTACCAATATCACTTGCCTGTCAAGTTTGTTACGACGTGGGTTTTTTCCTCTTTGGTTCTCGTTTCGAATGATAGAACCTGCTGCAGATTTATGTAGCACGTTCAGTTCAGTTCAGTAAGCTAGCTTCGGAATTTTAATTCCATTAGCCACACAAATTTATGTAGCACGTTAAAAATCACTATCATTCTTGTGATGGTATCCAAGTGTCCGCAGATAAAATGTTTTACAAACATCCATATATTTTGGAGACTCTTGTAGTAGTCTGTAGCAAAATGTCATGTTCTTGTAAATGGTCAGTTTTTGCCCTCATGTTAACTGTCACTTGTAAACACGAATTTAGTATACATTTTCGCTGATTATTCCAAGATAGTAGCCAATAGTGTTGTGTATTGATTGATTGTTGATAACCTCTCTCCGAGTTCTGGACCCGACATCCGTCAGTGTTTGACTCGAGGCGATATCATGAAGTCCCGCATCCGAGCAGCATCCAAGTGAGGTCGTTTGCCCGTTTCGAAGCTCACAAAAGATACCTCAAACTCAAGTTGTAATCTATCCCTAGAGATCTCAGACCCCCTCCGGATTCGTCTAGACCCGACACCTACCAATGCTAGACTCAGGGCGACATCCCATCAAGTCCCGCTCCCGATCATCACCCAAGCAAGGCCGTCCGTCCGTTTAGAACCACACAGTGTGGTCTCAAAATCCGGGTGTATACCACTCATCAGAGCTCTGAATCCCCTCTGGACACAAAACACCTGGCAGCGCTCAACTCAAGGCGCTATCATCATAGACAGCATCCAACTTCGCTTTTATTTCTTCGCATGTTTTTCCATCCAAAAATTAAAAGCGAATTACTGATTGATATTGCACTTTTTCCATTTTATCGAGAAACATATGTGATACAACTGGCTGCCAAATAAAAACTAACCAATGAATCAGTCTGAAATTTCGTATGGTGTCGTTTGATAAATGACAGCATACCAATATATTGCCGACTTCCCTCAGCAACGCCACCCGTCTTCAAACACGGGTACTTATTGATCGACTCTCGTAACGGACGTCGATATTAAATTTTTTCCCTAATGTTATATGTGTATGTGTTTTGTTTCTTTAGCGTCAGTCTATTTCTGTGAATATGGCCAATCACCGACACCAGGGAGCAGTTTTACTTTACACCGCAGAAAACTTGTCAAACCCCTTCTTTTCTTTGGCTAAAGGATCTGGCTTCCGAGGCCATATAGCAACCATCACACGCACACACAGCTTCCTTTCTTTAAGTAGGATATGGATATTTCACGTGACCAACACTGCATGATACTCGGGACTGACGTCTTAACGTATATCTTACTCACTCTATTTCCCCGAAGGGTCGAACATGCAGACAATCAAGTTGCCCAAACAAAATTAAACAAACTTTGCTAATTTGCCCTTTTACAGTTATGACCTCCGTCATTACAAAATCTACAAAAATTTATTAAAAAGTGTAACTTAAACTACTACTAATTGAGTTGCTATGAACAACAACAAAAAGCAAAACGCAATACAGTTGTTTTTACAGGCATTATTAATAATAATTGTAAAAAATAATAGATTAACGTTATTCATGGTGTGATGGTTAAAATGTCCTCCAGAAATTACTAGCACTGGATCAATTAGCTTTGAAAAATTTATTACCTCAATTTCGTGGGAAACTATGCAATCTGCAGAAGCCGTCTGTTTTTTCTATACTTTAGTGTTTCCATTAGTGAAATCATGGTCAAGGTGACGTCACTTTGTGCATAACATTCAGGGTTATCTTTAATACTTGAAATAACAGAGTATTGGTTTTTTTTACAGCTTGAACGATGTAATTTTAGGTTGTCTTGGTTTTTGTTTAGTGAGTCTGTGTCGACTTTATACAACAAACAAAACAGTAACTGCGTCTTAAAAAATAAAGTCTGGACGTAGCAAGTGCGTTCTGGTAGTGAATTTTCATTAAAATGTTTTTAATAGCAAATATGTCTTTTTTAAAGAAAACAGGCATCAAATTTGGTTACCAGTACAACCTATACAGTGTGTCCCAAACTGTACGGGCATGTATTGCTATATCCGTTATTATTAGAGATAGGGAGACGGGTAAATGAGCAATGTTTTGTAGAATTTCATGCTCGTTCCAAATATGATTTGTATTTTGCCCTGCCTCAAATTTTTAATTTCATGTCGTCTGTCATTTTCCATAATTGCGGCCGAGATTTCACGATTGTTGGTTCGGGTAGTATGTTTTCTGCCTGGTATATATTTAGTTTGGTTACCGTTGATGTATGGTTTATATCTGTTGTATGCATTAATCTACGCGTGGCAGTTAACTACTCTGCATTTCAGGCATTGAACTTTAACCACTAAGTCGTTTCAACGCATGTCTTTGGGATTTTATTTTTAATTTGGAAAAAACTCTTAATATTGTGTACCAAATTACTTAAAATTTACAACATAGGTTTATTTGCACTATTTCTAGCCACATGTAAAGTCTCATTCCAGTTACTCTGATACTTATAAAAATATAGCGTTTTCAAAAAGTTTTCCCCGATTTTCCACCGGAAAAACTTGAGTATAAAAGCTGATTAACGATCTCGACCTCGGTTTCGCCCAAGCAAGATTTTTGCCAAGTTTAATTTAAATCAGTTTAGTATTTTTTGAGTTATCGCTCGGATACATACATACATACATACATACATACATACATACATACATACATACATGCATGCATACATACATACATACATACATACATACATACATACATACATACATACATACATACATACATACATACATATATACATATATATATATATATATATATATATATATATATATATATATATATATATATATATATATATATATATATATATATATATTTAAAGGACCTTGGTTTTGGGTTCTAGGGACCTAAATTCGCGCTCATCTGAAGAAATTTTTTCAAAAGCTTTTCATCGTAACCTCTGAATGAAAATGCGCTAATAAGACACCGTTCTACTTGTATCCAAAAGGTGGGCTTATTTTAGCTGAAAAAAGTCTTCAGTCTATAATATTTCTTCCTCTTCCGATAAAGAAAATATAACTACGTTGATAACGGCAAATGCTCTAGGAGATGTAGCACCACCTCTCACACTTTTTAATGATCGTCTCCCGGATAGGATATTCAAGAATGTGCCAGATGGATGACATCCAAATGTTTCTATGAATATATATCAAACGTGTTTATCCCTTTTATCCATAGAAATAATATAGAGTTGCTGATCGTAATTTTTTAGATCACCATTCCTCACATCTAAGTGTGTCTTTGAGTTTGTCTGTGCATCGAAAACAACATTATAATTGTGTCCTTGCATCCAAATACAACACACATTCTTCGGCCTTTGGACCTAAGCTTTTTCCCATTGAGAAGCAAGTGGAAAACTGCGGTGAGAAAGTTCAGATTTCACAATGGTAGAGATGTGAAGAAGCATGATAGCCCACAACTCCTTGAAAAATTATGGATGAAACCGATTTTAGTAAGTCATTACAAAATGGCTTTAGATCATGTTCCCCTTCTCTGCATACAATGTCGCTTATTCGAAAATTACACTCAAAGAGGAACCGTAAGTTTTATCTTGTAAAACCAAACCTCGTCTTACACATCTACAATATTTATAATCTAAAATCTACCCTGAAATTTTGAAACAGTTCAAGCAATCTACACATACTCGTTCAGATAAATCTTTGCATGATATATGGGTCACTAAGTGAATTATTCTAGATAGAATTATTCATCCTCTGATGACGCTAACTTGGTTAGTGAAACGATCGTCAGGTTTTTAAAATGAGTTGTGGTGATTTGGATTCTGCAAGTATGTTTAGTATATGATATATGGGTACAATTTCGGAATGAAAGTGGCTTAGGAGGCGACAATCAAAAACTTAACTGTGAAAGTCAGTTACCAATTTAAAAACTTTCCGATAATTGTATCATAGGTCCAGTTGCCCTCAAAATAGATAATATTAATGTGATAGAGTCAGCTCAAACTATCTCCGAAGTTATAGAATTCGACTTCCCGGAGTATAATAATTCTTCCACTATGGGAGACAATAATTTGTTTGACCATATTAGAGTATATTGATAGACCAAGAATTATGAAAGAACTCTGAAACCTTGACAGACAACGAATCAATAAAGGTACTGAAAAATAGTAGCGCATTTAATAAGTTCATAGATTCTTCCTCAACTCTAGACCCTAACTAAATGACTTCACCTATGAATAGTACAATTCTTTATACGTAAAAAAGAAAACCCATATACATCCTGAGTAACATTATAATCTATCCCAGCGAAGAGAACATTTAAACAAAAAACAAAAATAGAAAACGTGACATTTTACCTTCTGTGCTGTTCTAATAAATGGTTGAAACTTGCCGAGGCCAAAGAGAAAGAACATGAAAAAGAAAAGAAGGCACAAAAAAGCAAGATAAAGAGACGAAAAAAACTGGTAATTACACCTAATGCAATATCAAAAGAAACTAAAACAACACAAATTCCAATAAGAATGTTTCTGCGCGTTATGAGAAACCACCAGAAGAGGACAAATTACTGGGGGAGATTAAATCTGTCAGGTCAGTTTTGCTCCAGACGAAAATCCTGTGGCTGAGTAAGACAGTGATGTAACTACAAGTTTTTCTTTAATAGGACCTTATACTGGAAAATAAACATTAAAGGAAACTGTTCATGACATTCATGACCCCAAACGTTCAAAATACGTAAGTGTGAAATTCGAAACTAAATTGTTCTCAGAAATAATTACTGATGGACAGAATGAACAAGTACTTATCAGTACAATGGAAAGCTATGGCAATGATTGGAAATGGCCCGAGAAAAGGATGAGATTTGGTACGACAAAATAGAGGTAACGGAAGAAATTCAACCACCAGTTAGAAAAAAATCAAGAGGATACTTTTCGGTTGAAGAAATTCATAAATATCGTAGTTTTTAATAATTATTGTCTGCCAAAAGAAGAGTGTAAAAATTATTCTGATCTCTTTGTAATCGCTTTACTTTACTTTTGTATTTGTTTTATTCGAAATAAATATGTTCATATTTAGCCTTTTATATAGTACTCCTTCAAAATCCATGAAAACTAGTTTAAAACAAGTGAGAGCACACTATAGTTAAACATATGGCCAGAAATGGGTCCTCCAAAAACCACACTAGGACCAAAGTGGCCTCTAGACTTTCATCAGTACAAAATTTTTTGGAAGAATCATAAAATGCATAACTAACTACTCTTTCACAACAGATCAAGCACTTGGAGAAGGATCGACTTCTGTGGAAAATTTTTGATTCAGAACCAAGAAGATCCGTATTTTCGACAAAAGATTATCTGGACCGACGAGTCTACATTTTTCTGAGAAGGTGGTATAATAAAATAAGTGCACTGGCTTATTATAATGTTTATCCTCATAGTTCAATAGGATCTGCTTCACAAGACCTAGGTTTATCCTTTTTATCAGTACAAAAAAATTTGAAGAATGATAAAATGCATAACTACCTACTCTTTCACAACAGATCAAGCACTTTGAGAAGGATTGAGTTATGTGGAAAATTTTTGATCCAGAACCAAGAAGATCCGTATTTTCGACATAGGATTATCTGGACCGACGAGTCTAAATTTTTCTGAGATTAATAGAAGAAATTGGTACTCCTGGGCTGAAGAAAACCCACACTGGAAACGAAAAGCCAACTTTTAAGACAGTTTGAGTTTTAACTTGCCTGCTATTGTGATGGATAATCGAGTACGTTATGCGGTCTATGATAAAAACTTAACACCCGAAACATACATTCAGGTTCTAAGAGAAGTTGTTTGAATGTCTACCGTAATTGCTGGTATCAATAGTGACCCAGCACACTCTTCTCGAAATGTTTATTTATTTAACGCGTATGTTCGAATCTCGATGGATTGGACCTAATGGTCCATGGCCGTGGCCCCCACGATCACTGGACCTAACCCCACTTGACTTTTACTTGTAAGGGTTATATTAAAAATACAGAGTGTGCTACTAATCAAAGAAGAACTCTTAGAAAGGATGAGAATTGCTTTTGCAGAGCGGGATGGAACCCAAGTTAGGAAAGCTACAACCAATGGAGCTCCTTCAAGAATCATTCGATGTATGGAGCAGAACGAAGGTCATTTAGGTATACCATTTATAAACATTATGTTGTTATTTTTTATTAGTTTATAAGCTTTAATTCATTAATTTGTTTTGAATTAGTAAGTGCTATTTAATTTTGGGAATAATAGTTTAGTTTATGTGCCAAAAAGATAAGACATAGATGCACATAAACGTATAGAATTATAGTCGCGAAAGGTAATACCTTGTGTGAGACTGTACAACAGTAATAAAGAACACTAACAAACAAACACAACTAGAACTCTATACTTTTCCAATTTTTAGTGTCCTATAAAGAGGAAAATACATAGTCCTAAATTGAACAAGACTATAGCTCAAATCCCACTGTAAATGACCAAAAAAAAAAACATGACATGACACATCCGTTCTGGAAAAATATCAACGCATCATAAACTTTACCGAGGGATGTATTGCCGCACGCTACTTCTTAACTCTCCCAAATCTATTCTTTAGACACCATACATTACTTTCAAAATTTACAAGATGAACGCTAACAACTACAACATTTGTTACCCCAGCCCAAGCAAACAGGGTCATCGACAGAGCCAAAACCACCCAACAAAGCCCACAGCCTACATCCCTATTGTAGCTGACATCCCTGCATACCCTGCATATGTTGTATATTCTCAATCTCTCTTTCTTCTTTCTCCTATACACACTATCTTTCTCTTACATGCACATTACACATACAATTATCTCACACATACGATATTTCTCTCTCATTCACACACATGAGCGGGCAACAACACGCACGTGCACGGAAACAGCTGTTTTCTGATTTCATTTTACGTCTCTACATTAACAAACGAATGAATCTCCTGTCTAGGAGTCTCCATAATATATTCTCTCATTTCTCTCTTGAACCGCCTCAAAGTGTTAACAGTACGTGTGCTTTCCGGAAGTTTATTGAACAGTCGAGTTTTTTTGATAGATATACGACCACTGACTTACTGCCTTCTGTATACAAGGGAGAGGGGATAGGTAGTATTATATATGTATATCACATGTAAAGCTAGATGTATTCTCACCAAAATTAGAACCGCAGACCGGTTTCGCTCTAATTAGAGCTCGTCAGTACGTTATACTAATTACAGTGAGAACACACCTTATAAAGTAATACGGCTATGGTAGCTAGCCTCACATCACAAAGTGAGATGTAAGACAGGAGTCGCCATCTCGTTGCGGAACCACGTAGTATGTTATCACGACAGCTCCGAATAACACACAACGTTAGAATATAGAGACTATGTACAACCAACTAACCAACAATTTTGTAAATTGTCAGCCCTGGCTCATTTCTTCCCTAATATGGGGACAATGTATGTAAGACTAGATGTATTCTCACCACAATTAGAACCGCAGACCGGTTTCGCTCTAATTAGAGTTCGTCAGTACGGTATACTAATTGCACTGAGGACACACCTATAAAGTAATACAGCTATGGTAGTCAGCCTCACAACACAAAGTGAGATGTAAGACAGGAGTTGCCATCTCTTTGCGGAACCAAGTAGTATGTTGTGAGCGAAACCGGTCTGCGGTTCTAATTGTGGTGAGAATACGTCTAGCCTTACATACATTGTCCCTATATCAGGGAAGAAATGGGCCAGGGCTGACAATTTACAAAATTGTTAGTTAGTTGTACATAGTCTCTATTTTATAACATTTTGTGTTATTTGGAGCTGTCGTGACAACATACTACTTGGTTTCGCAACGAGATGGCGACTCCTGTCTTACATCTCACTTTGTGTATATCTCATGTTGTAAGTATACGTGGAATACTTTTTTTCTTCGGAGAACTGGCTTGTCACACATCTTAAGAAGAATAATTGTCTAGCATCCATAATGTCCGATTCCGCGTAAACTGAATCACTTGGGTACGTATATGGCTTATGCATAATTATCTTGAGTATATGATTGTGTCCCACATTAAGACCACTCAAATGTACTCTCGTACACACCCCTCACGGGCTACAATTACGCTTATAACATGTGGTTCTACTAACGCCCGGTAAACTGGTCCCAGTGTGTAAAAATCTAATATCTTTGGTAGATGTCGAAATGTATTGTACTGCGAACGAATCTTCTTAGTAATAAAATTCATCTGGTCGTGCCACCCCATATTGTTATCGATGTGGACATCCAGATACTCAACTTTTTCACCCCTGTCATTTGTGGTTATCTCCTCAAACACTAACATACCTAGACATGTATATTTAGACATTTAAATATGAAACAAAAGTTGCCTGTATGAACAGTGCAATTAAAATAAAACTTCTTGACGCAGAAACTGCGTTATGGTAGTGAATTTTCATAAAAATGTTTTTAATAACAAACATGTTTTTTTAAGAAAGCAGGCGTCAATCTATATAGTAGAAACAATGTGCCTGGTTTCATCAAAATAACTTTACTGTTCGAAAATGTACAAAAATATCCGAAAGTAAACTTAAATTGTTCCCGAAAAAACTGGTTTCCTGGTCAACCTTATAGGTTAATAGCAAATTGAGCTATTCAAATTTGAAGCAGTTAATGAAAATTCGAGCTATACAAATTTGAAGCATTTAATAAAAATTCGCTACCATAACGCGCTTGCTGCGGCAAGAATTTCTTTTCTTACAAAGATGTATTATATTTCGATGAAAAATGTAAAAATGCAATAACATAGGGCGTGTTCGATTAAAAAAAAATTTGAATCACCAACGACTTATGGGCCAGCCTGTAATTGTGGAAATATTTTTTAAGATATAGCTCAAGACACCCTATAATTAATGTATACCTTTTTTTTCGTAACTTGCATAATAAGGGATATATTGAGCTTTAATGATTTTTTACGAAAATTTGACAAAAATGATATACCATTAAACGATAAACTCTATAGCCAACACTACTGCCAAAGCATCAGAGAAAGGGTCTATTTGAAATGAATTTTCTGGGAATATTTTAGTAAAATGAAGGACAATGACGACTGAAACTAAGAATTCAGGCTTTGTAAAGCATTCTTCTTGAGACATTCTCTTTCCATATCTCTTATTAATTTCAGGTTCATTGCCTAAATATTACCAATTTTGACATTTTAAATCGCGACTTTGACGTTTTGAGGAAAACCCAAATTTATTTTTCTTTAAATGCCTGTAACTTTTTTGTCCTCTAACCTACAGAGCTACAGGTAGCTTACCTATGATGATATGAACCCGCGTACAAAATTTGGTTTCCCTTACTTTGTTAATTCCGGAGATATAATTTTTTTTCGAATGAAAACTCAAAATTTTCGCGGAAAACCTCGTCCGATTTTCCTCACTAAAGAACTTATCCAAGCCATTTACAAAAGGAAGGTATGTGCCAAATTTTATCAAAATCGGCTTATTATTTTTTGAGTTATCGGTGTGATATATATATATATATATATATATATATATATATATATATATATATATATATATATATATATATATATATATACATATAAAAATTGCAACTGACCCCAGATATGGGTTCTAGGGGTCCTAGTTCGCGCTCATTTGCAAAAAAAAAATCAAAATTCAAAAGTCGGGATCTCCCCACAAATGAATTTTTTCTACGAAAATTCACTAATAACGATTATACCAATGTTTGAAACTTTTAAGGTGAAAGTTTGAACTGTTGTGGCTCAGATTGATAATTAATAACTAACTTTAGTAAGTAAGAGCACTTATTTAGTTGCCTATACTCAACAAAGATGTGATAAGTTTATCGGTTCAGCGTGGCAGACGTATTGTTCTTTTGCGATTTTTATGCCGTGCCAATAGGCAATTAAATCGATACGTAATCATATATTCATCGGCCGTGATATGATCCTTCGATAAAGGTACTGTAACTGTACCTATTCGCAATTGCGTGGTATGTAATAACACGCTGATCATAAATAAGTACTGGTGTGTACAGTGTTGGTCTTACCCTCGTTAAACATGATACCTTTCTAAAAACTGAAAAATCAAGTTCATGATATCTTCCAGACCCACTTCATTAGCTATTTCATAAAAAATAAACAAAACATCGAATTGTTGGGATCTAACCTTCAGGCCAACTGAAATATTTCTCCTAAACGCCATTGCTTTTTGT